>JAOTRN010000048.1:7558646-7574618 GCA_028566695.1 Bagroides melapterus
TTTCTCTTCTGGCACCCAGGTGGTGGAATGAACTTCCTCTAGAGGTCTGAACAGCTGAATCACTGATTATCTTCAAATGACGGCTGAAGACCTAAATCTTCACAAAACACTTGAACAACCACATTCTCCCCTGTTTGTTGTATGTGTCACAAAAATGTATTTAAATGTAAATATAACACATTTAATTTGAAGTTAGGAAAAAAAAAAAAAAAAAAAAAAGAAGAAAATTACGTTGAAAAGATACATTTAAACTATGACCTGAAACACATTTATACAGCAGGCTGCTTGTGACTATTTTAGCTAACCTGCTGGCACCTTATACACAAATATACAAAAGAATGCATATTATATACATAAACTATAGCAATGTGAGAGGACATATTTCTAAGCAGGTTTCAGATCAATAATAACTATAGATTTCATTCAGAGCTTACATATGGTCATCTCCAGAATTATTGACCCCATCAGGAAAATGACTGCATAGACTTTCCTGCAATGAGTAATTCAATTTAAACACAAACAGTAGAGAAAAGTAACCACTTCAGTTTCCTTTAACATGAAATCATTTTCTTAAGAACCTCTCATGACAATAGTATTTTCTTTAAAAAAATCTTCATAAATAACTTTCATAACAAGTGTAATACAATACTGTATGTACGTGATAGCAATTACAAAATTCAGTGAGAATTGTGTACAATCTATAGAGAAGACTACTTGGACGTCTTGGAAATGTATGCCTTTTTATTTTCCATTGTGTGTATTCACTGGGCCAAAACTGTACATATGGCTGGGTGCATAAATCAGACAGATGAAAGTGACTTCTTGGCATCAATGTGACATGGAGACCTTTGGGATAAGACAAAGCAGGATTTCCTTCAACAGACAAACGCTTACTGTAGGTACAGAAATTTCTGGAGCACAACATGACAGAAAATGAATATATAAGCTGATATTCTGTAGTATGAGAGATACAGTAAGCAAATCTCTTGATTGTTCCCCTCCTGTTGATGAAAAAAAATTAAGTATTTAGAACTAAGCTATTTTGAAACAAGCTGTCTTAATCTTCCTCTTGGCTACAGATGCAATAAGATTGACTGGCTGAGTGATATAAATGGAGCACATCTGAATATTTCTGCGCTCTCCTCGACTTTTCCTTGCCAACACTGAATCCTGTCCTAAACAATCCCCAACAGACAAATGTAAACAATTCAGAATTCAGTAACACAAACTCCGAGTACCCAGCTAAAGTGTTTTTTTTTTTGCTATCCCTGAGAACTTTATTCAGAATTAAAAGTGTCAATCTCTTGAATTAGAAAAGATGTTTAGCTACAGATAAGCTCATTAAATAGGTAAACTGCCTTGATCAGGGAGTTCCCAACACAGTAGCAAAGTTGCCTCGGAGAGAAATATGGTACAATGCAATGGTTCTGGTACGACCTATGAATAAGATTGCTTCTTAAACCTTCACTGCCACATTGGTTAGATGAAAGTGTGCACTCAAGCACTGCTTAAATCACATTTCTCAAGAATCAAGAATTTCTTTCTTTTCTGACATTAACTCTAATCTCGGGTTGTGTGTTCTGTATAAGGGAAAATCAAGATGAGAGGTACTTCAAAATAATTTCCTGTTAAAAAAGGTATAGATTGAATATTTCATAAGCCTTGCATAATATGGAAGTGAAGGCTGTCGTTCAACCTGACGATCTTTTTGTGGAGATAAATGGCCAATTAAGAAATGAAGCAGTATTAAACACCCTTGCACCAGCTGAATCTCTATGCAACTTGACTTAGTGAATAAGACAACTGACATGACCAGATTAAAAAAATTGTAAGTCCTCATTCTCAGCCTTTAAATGGCTTCTGCACTAATCATAAAAATCTGAATGTCGGCTCACTATGCAGTACAAGGACTCACATTAGGTCTGCACTGCATAGCTTAATTGACTTTAATAGCGTTCTTGGCCATTCGATATTGAAGTGAAAGTATGGAAACTGATTATCAAGGTTATACAGGAACTAAAAATACATTAACTAAGTTGGGGCTCAATTTATCCTTCACTGTTCAATTATATTTTTGGCATCTTCTGTTTTGTGTTTATTTTTTTTTGTATTATTTTCCCACAGCTGACAATCACTCAACGATACAAGGAACAAACACGCTATTAGCTTCAACAAACAATTTCTTACAAGCTCTGTTGTATTTTGGCCCCGATAATTTTCTTTTACAATCCTGGGTGCTCTGCACCACTGGAATAAAACATATTCAAACAATTAAGGCCACAAATATGAGCTACATTTTCCTTTTTCTTCTATTGTCTTTCTAGTCCATGATGTCACTTTTTTGTACAAAAATACTCAAACATGTGATTGTATACATTGTGGGACCTCTTTACAAAGGTGGGAATGGCAATAATTAGGGAGACTGTCAAGGAAAGCTTTGGGTGACATGTAAAAGTAGCTGAAGTGTCCGCTTCACACAGAAGCCACCGGAGTTGTAGAGTGAGTGTTCAGTATTGCATAGATTTCAGATGTAGTTTGATTAACTGTCACAGTATTTGGGAGCAATTGTCCTTGTCATAAAATGTCTATGGAAAAAAAACAACAACAACAAAAAAAAACAAAGCCAAGTCTCAAGTGGTCTTGTGGCTGAACATTGGTATTACAAACATAAGGCTGTATAAAAATATCCTCTCTTTAATCTGAGGTTTTCATGTGTGTGGCATCAGTGCTAGAAGGTCCCTGCCCAGTCACAGTGCAAATGACAGGCTCCTCCCCTGTTTATAGCCACACCCACACTCTTAGAGCTCCTCTTTCCGCTTTCCCACCTTCTCTTGGTCCCGTCCTCTGAGGCTTCGCATGAAACCAGTGAAGCCAGCCTCCTGTGAAGAGCATGCATATATAAAACTATCATTCACATAAATAATTACTAACCATTTATATTAAATACAAAAGCCTTGAGGAATAATCACACCTATTCATATATAGATAACAAAATGACTTACCCCTCTTTCTCCATTGTATTTTTCACTGAATTTGCCATAATTGTAGTAGTTAAAGGTTGGATAGCCATCTACACCCTCCTGCTTACACAACTCGTGGTTCTGGCCTTTGGTGCAATCCACAGCAGCATAAACAATCTGAAAAATCAGAATCAACATGTAATCCCTATTCAAACACATTCAGCTACTTAACTGTACTCAGCACATAAACCCTTATGTACACTAACTAGACAGTATACTGTATGTGTATAAAGTGGTGGTATATAAGCTGTAATTAACATGATGTAAAACTACACTATCTGTCTAGAAACCAGCTGTTTACTCATCCTAATCTGATGCTCAGTAAAACACTGGGCTCAGAGATTGCATTATTGTCTACAGAGGGAGTGAACAGATTTCCCAAGCACATGGACAATAATGTGATGATGACAATGATATAGCAGATGGACTACAACAATGCTGACAATCTCCCTTTGGTTAAATTGTGGGAAGAATTGTATTAATGTATGGTCAAAATTATTTGGACACCAAAGCTAAGCCTCAGCAATCATGCCCATGAAATGATGTGTATGGTACACAAAATTAAAACACTTCAAGAATTTCAAAGTTGGCATCTGATTGGTTGGATTCGACAGGATTTCTGGGTGACATCTGTTTTTCTTTTTTAAAGAACCACCTGGAAACAAAGCCGTGGTGATGCTGAATTTCCCTCATGGAGGAAGGGAGCAGTCATGTTTACAACTGGGATGATGAGCACTTATAAATATAAGCTAAATGCTAGAATTTCTAAATTATATGAAGTTCACAGTTAAGACTCATTAATGGTGGCTTGCATCTATGGTGGCTTGCAGGTCTCTTTTTGTAGGGACAAAGACTTTACAATTTCACACCCTTAACCAGGGTTCTGAACACAAAGTGTGATTGATTACTTGTCCTCTTGGGCCTCTCCTTGGCTAAAGCCAAGATGCTTGTCAGTCCAAAGGTCTGGGTTAGTGAGTCTAATGGACACCTGACCATCACATCCATATGTGGGCCTTCGCCAAACTGTTGCAAACACACAATTTTCTAGAATATCTAAGGTTTCCGCTTCAGTGGAACTAAGAGGTTCAAAAGATTGAAGTGGAAGAACTTGAGCCCTGGCCTGAACACCACTGGGACACCAAAACCTACAGCCCATCTTGCCTGCAACCAACTGACTTCACAGGCAAAAATCCCCACAGCCACGCTCCAACATCTAATGCAAAACATTCCTTGAACAGTGAAGGCTACTATGTTAACAAAGGAAGGGGGAAACTTTAAAGAGTGATGATCAACAAGTTCATATGATTGTGACAGTTAGGTGTCCAAATACATTTGGCCATACAGTGTATTTAGTAGCTATTTATAATCATCAAACTAATAGCATCACTGGCTAGAATATCAGAGTCAAAGCTCTATCTAAAACAGGAATTGGGAAATCCCTGCCTGAATAAAATGTCTAGCTAAGAGATGAGGTGGACAGAATTTGTAGTTATTGGTAAGGCTCCCGAGTGGTGCAGCAGAAAAGTGTCCTATCTTTGGGATATCTTTGGAATCCTGGCCGCTGCCATTTTTAACAAAAACGTCCAGGATTGCATTAGAAACTGAAGGGGTGGCATTACCCACTGCATGTCCATCAGTGCAACAGTAACCAATTATAAGCTCTGTTCTGTGAGTTCATGTGTGAAGAGAGCTGTTAGTGTTTTTAAGTTACCATTTGTTTTCTTCTGCTCTATAGTATTAAGCACGATGTAGTGGCTGGATTCATGTGTCTCAGACAGGTTAGAATTCACCCTCTCTGTTATTGTGTCATCTGTATTATTGTTATTATCTGCCATTATTATTACCACCACCATTAGTATTACTATTACTAATAATGAGGGCTCCTGAGCAAGGGCCTTATCTCTCTCTGCACCAGGAGTTCTGTATCATAGCTGCCCCTGTGCTCTGACCCTAACATTCTCAGCTGAGTGGTGCTGGCTTCTTCGTTGTTATTGGTGAAACATTAGTTAACTCTTTAGCAAAATGCACAAATGCCACTATATTTTGCTTTTTCTCTTCTGAATTGGGAGAGTATGAGTCAATTTTATTCTTTAAAGCATGTGGAAAATTTACACTTATTCAGTCAGAAAGCAGAAAAAGACAACGCCTGGGCCAAGTTATTAAACTTTTATAATCACATCGAGCATGTGTGACAGGGTGAAAACCCCAAAAAGTTATTTATTTATTTAACACAAGCAAGCACAGAATAGGTAGATCCTGATGTGAAAAACTATTAGTCAAGAACATCCTGTTTCTGGACTTTGAATTATGTGATAATAATCATATGATAAGCTCAGCTATGGATTGTAGAAATGGGGTGCATGCTCCTTCTCGAATATAAATACTTGGTGAAAGCGTAAACCCCCTTTCAGACCTTCAGGAGAACATTTAATGAGAGATGGAGGGTCAGGCATGATCAGGCTACACAAAGCAGTTCAAGACATACTGCTGAATAATGATCTTAGTTAATCTGTTGTTAATTTGTGGCCTTAGAGATTGATAAAGTGAGAATATCTATCAGAGTTCCACAGTAGTGATAAGAAAGCAGAATGGAAATATCAGCTAATTCTGCTACCAATTCCCATACACTTGCTTTAGGACATGCATGGGTAAGATAAACAGTAAAATAGGTCTCTAAAGGGAAACTCCATCATGTACCAGCAGCAGTTTCATCAGGTGGCCTCGATTAGAAACATCATTAATGAAGGATCTTGTTATGTGCATCAGGAACTAATGATCAGCTTTAAGAAAAACAAGAGCCATAGTACACGGCTAATTAAACTGCCTGATGTGCCTTAGTATACAGCAGGCTCATTACTATCGCAACAAAAAGCCTTTGAAATAAGTAAGCCACAGACCTCTTTGTGTTTGCTCATATTCAGTTCAATCAGTGAATGAAAATCGGAGAACTTACAAAAGGTTGACTCATTAAATCCAGCAATTTCTTCCCACTGTTGGTGCTTATGTTTAACTGGGCCACTTACACTTGTTTGTGCCATCAGAGTACACTGAGATGCTGCATTATAAATCAGGAGAACGGAAAGTCAGGCACTTGGTTGTTATCTGCACACTTGCCACACATACTAATACACAGTCTAAGAGCGAGACAGACAGCACTAATAGATAAAAGATGAACTCTGGGAAAACCAAGGAAAAGACTATATGGAAGCAAACAAAGCAGGAACGAATGTCTTTGAAGCACAATTCAGCCATTATTCTGATTTTAATTAAGACAATTTAATTAAATCCTATTCCTGTGTGATCAAGAGTCCTCCTGATGCTCGGTCACAGAATCTAGCTCTATTGATAAAGAAATAGTCTTGGCACGTTTTCCACATTAATCAACCGAGTGCCAAATGCACTCTTGTGTTTATCTGGTTCAGCTCATCAGAGCACCAGCAGATGGAGCTTTTTCTATACATTTCCGGTACAGGGTCACAGACCTTCACATAAATAATGTTTCCTACAAGACTCGGTACGTGCAAGGACGGTCAGGGTGTTAACGGGAATTCAGAGCGAATGCAGCCAGCTCCCTTAGCAAGACGACTTTCCAAATCCTACTCGATCGAGTAATGATGGTGTGCAAGTTCAAATTTAAGAGCTATCAGAAGGTTAAAAATGGCTGACATCATGCATGACGCATTTCAGCCATTTGCTATGCGGTGCTAGTGATGAATGAAGGTATAAAAGTCACAAATGATTCTCAGAGGCATTTCAGAGGTGGGTCAGCTATTTGGAGTGAAATTGGAAGAGAGAGTTCGATTAGTCAGAATTAAAGACCTGGACAATGAAAATCAAAAGAATGAGGAAGAAATTATGGCTTCATGTGGAAAACATTAAATTCAGTGGGGAGTTTATAAGTTTATAAGAATTCCAGCATTGTGCCAGTAATGTGCCTGAAGATAAACACATGAAAAGCAGATGTCTATTCACATACATTGCATGAGATACCGATCGTACACTCTCAGAAACGAAGAGCGAAAGAGCAGTATGACAATGTTAAGTTTGAAGAGGTATGAGGCAAGACCTTGAAAAAGTTCTTGCAAATTCTAAGCGATTAAAGATGGAGAGCGTGAGACAAAAAAAAAAAAAAAACAGCAGAGACAAAAAAATGAGACCGATAAGGAAGATTCTCTTTCATGAAGTGGTGTCTCACCTTGCGGTCCTCTTTGAAAGTCTCGGCGGCCGTAATGAAGTGAGGGACGGCATTCTTACAGTGAGGGCACCCTGCAGAGAAAGGCATGTCATCATTTCATCTTTCAACTGAATTTCATCTGAGTACAGAGAAAATGTGACGCTTTCTCTCAAAGCAAATGCCATAAATAGCCAAGAGAGCCACAGAAAAATAACAGTGATGAAGTGCAGAACGTAAAAACACAAGGATACAACTAGGCATTTCAAGAGTTCAGAAATGAAAACCCTCAAGCCCTGAAATGCTCATATTAGTTTTTACTCTGTTTTACGATCACTTACTACAGTTATCACTCTTTATATCCCAGCTACTTCACAAAAACAAAAACAGATGGAAACAATAAAGCAAATCAGGGTGTGCAATTATAGGAAAATAATCAAGGACTGGGTGGTGTGATGACGTTCTAAGCCTAAAGATGTTTTCCTCTCACAGCACGTCCTGGAGTGATTTATTAATCTTATACCATTTCTACAATTTACCCCTGCTTCATGTTTTTATGATTAATAAATGATGTCATACCTTTCAGCACCTTTTTTTTTTTAAATTAATTATTTAGTCAATTCCTTTACCAGTTCCATCACATGATATTTCCCAGTCTGAGAGAGTGAAGGCTATCATATGCTTTCTCTGGGCTTTCTAAAGCAAATAAACAGGATCGCTGCATCACATGGTGTGTTATCAGCTTTAACCCTGTCTATTAAAGTGCTCACACTGGAGACTCCTTATACAAATGTTAATCATCTTCCGAGATAAAGCTTCACCATGACAAGGATTACACATTGGTAATCAGTTTATTACTCATACATGATAGCTACCATGCAAGTCCTTGTGTTTTCGCAGTTACTACAGCAATATTAACATATTAATAAGAATGAGCTGATTAATCAAAACCTGTGTTTCACCCTGCAGCCAGCACTACGATCAGAACTGCTGTTACAGAAAATAAATCAACACCAATCAGAATCAAGAATTTGCTACCGATGTAATCTGGCTTTTCAAATTAAACTCATTACAGAGAAGGAGCTTAGTTTCACAAACCAGTGCACTTAAACGACTCCTGAGGGTAAACTAATGACGCTTGGAGTCCCAGACAAAGGCCTGCTTGTGTGTGCAACACGGCTCCTAATTTCAGAAGTACAGCAGTCATTAGAATAATGAAGCATAAATCTGCTGACCCTCCTATCGGCCTCATCTGCTTCTATTACACAAGATTCCAAACCTCCAGACCTGCGTCAGGACTATTTGACCTTGCATTTCCATCCACATTCCTCACACACATCAAACAAGAATCTAGAGAGCAAGTTAAAGAACAGAGAAACACTTACAAGCAACTTGCCCTTTAAGTCTAATGAATACTCTCTGATGATGCTATCCAGGATTGTACAGTAAAAAGGACTCTATTCTCTCTGTCTGTCTCTCTGTCATATTTAAGGAGGAAAACAAAGGAAAATAGACAAATCTGTCTGGTCATAAATACCTGTAGAATTTTCTATTACATTTCTATTACTCTTTTAAGGCAGCACCGTCAGCATCCCATCACTCAGTGACATTTATTAGAACCAAGCAAATGGTGACAAGATCATTCCAAAACCTTAAAATTAATTTGTGCATTTAAGTCACAAATGTTCAAAATTCTGTAGAAATATTTCTAAAATGAACATATTGCTTACTCTGAGAGATGTTCATTAAGGGTTAAGATTAACAGTTTAATTCATTAATTAATTAAACTGTTAATCTTAACGCTTAATGAACATCTCTCAGTTCATTTATTTATTTATTTATTTATTTTTTACCCGCACCGTTATCTTGATGCTTCATGGGTAATAATCTGTCATCTTATTCATACACAATATTTCTGTTATTTAAGCTCAGTCCAGCACAGTTCTGCTGAACCATCAATGGCCTTCTATTCTCTATATATGCCCACTACATAAAAAGAAATATGACACTATATATGCTGTCCTTAAATGCTGTCCTACTGGGCAAAATGTTAGCACAACGTATATTAAAAGATAATTTATTGGCCACACTGTATAGTATATTCAATTTTAAACTCTGCGTAGAAACTTAAAACATACCAGGAAAATAAAGTATGACATCAATTACGTCGATTTACCCCAACAGCCCTGTTCAAGTGACAAGACATTTATATTTAAAAAAGGAAAAAAAAAGAAAACACAATTTAACAAGCGTTATACTACATCTCGAATCTAGATAAATACATAGAACAAAGGAGAGTAAACACTGAAGAAATACAATTGCTTTACTACTAATTAATTTTCCCATTATTATAGGAGCTATAGAACTGTTAAAGTACAGTCTTTACTAGATAAGCACAATTATCTTGAGCCATTGTAAAATAAATGCTGGGGAAGAGAAGCATTTAATTCAATAGAGGTGCTTTAGTAACAATTAACTAATCGTTTGAGGGCATTAAAGTTTTCACATTTTAGAAACAGCATTATCACACAAATCCCTTAATAGACTGATGTGTTGCAAAATATTAAATGTGGGACAGGGAAATGGAAGTGCTGTTTTTGTAGGGAAAATGAAAGCTCTCCGTTAAATCTTTGAAGCTTCTATCAAAGGAAGCTGAAGACATCTTTTGTAGCAGCACCCTGTGAAACTGCTGCTGTAGCACATTTGCTCATGTATTTCCCCTTTGCTGCTTTCTGTTGTTCATAAATATTTAGCACCGTTCCCTAAGTAATGATAGTAGAATCAAATTAAAAAACATGCTGTGAAGTGTGTCATTTTAATAACCGGCTGATGGTACACTAACCTGTAGTTATGGTTTATGTTCATGCGGTGTCTAATTATATGAGCATCATATGATTATAGGATCATTGCTTTAAGTAAAGTTTATTGTGCATTTTAAACAGAATTATTAGCCTTTTGATAGCATGGCTTTAAATATCAACACTACTTAAAAAAATGTAATTGGTCCTTTTTTAATGCCTCAGAACCGATGCTTCCACAACTGTACGGGTTTTTAAATCGAAACTCGATCCCTGTGCCGCACTACGCAGCATCGTCTAGACATTAGGATAGCAAACAACTTACAGGGAGCGTAGAACATAACCAAGGCATGCTTCTTCTTCTTGAGAGCCTCCCTGAAGTCCTCGGCCCCGAGGTGACTCACGCTGGAAGGCTTCTCCTCCCATGACTGTTCAGGAGGAGGGGGAGCCTGTGGACTGAGAGGAACAGAGATGATAGAGTGGAACAATTAACGGTGCAAATGTAAATGTTCATCATTTCAAATACTCGCTTTGTATTAGAAGCTAATGCTCATAGAATTGAACAAAGCATTGTGAATGATAGTTCTAAAAGTATGCAGATACCTGAGTATCACATCCTATATGTACATGCTGAATATCCTATTCCTGATTTAGTCCCTCTTTGTTGCTAAAATAACCTCCAATCTTCTAAGAAGGTGGCTGAGGGGATTTGCTCATTCACAGTTAATGGCCATTAGGGAGATCAGGCAGTAATGTCAAGTCAGGAGCTCTGGGACACTTTCCATTTTATCCTCGAGGTGTTGAGCGAAGTTGAGGTCAATTGAGTTGCTTTGTGTACCTTGTCATACTGGAACAGGTTTAGGCCTCTTTAGGTTCCAGAGAAGGGGAATAGTATCATACAGCAAACAAATACATCCTATAAAACTTTGCTATCTGTTTGGGGAAGAACTACAAAAAGTTATGGGTGTGATGATCTAGTGTCTACAAACATTCTAGCTATATAGTGTACGTCACTGATGACATAACTAATGGCGATGCAAAAAAATGTCAAGAAAAAGCTTAACCTGAAAGTATATATATTTTTATAGTTACTTTGCATGACTTTATTGGTCTGATTCCTAACAGACACTGACATCAAAACCTGGCAATTGAGAGGGAAGAGAAAAAAAAACAAAAAACAAAAAAAAAAACACTCTTCACTTGCGTTGGTCCTGAAATTTTTCAGTTTCGTTCAATGTTCTCATCACAGGTGCTCACATATCTCGGAGCCCACACACACACACACACACACAGCTACTGTTCAAACCACAGAACCCCCAGGGACAAGAATAAGCACAGTCCTTTTTTGCTCAGGGGCCGGAAAAGTCATGGTAGTGACTGATTGAAGTCAAGCGCCAGTGAACATACAACAGACTGCAAAAAAAAAGAAAAAAACCCCAGTGACAGGACGGCTACTCTTTAGTCCACTGAGAGTCTACGGCTGAGCTAGAATAAGTCAAAGTTTATAGCTGCGGCATTATCCGAGTCCTTAGTATATGGAAAGAAATGCATGGAGCTGCTGTACTTTTTTTCCCCAGGATGCAGTTTTCTTTCTACTCTTCAGCTGCAGAATCGTTCTGCATACAACATGAATTCACACAGAAGACAGTGTGACACCTTTTCAGTATTTATGATGACTTGGCTCAAATATTTGTGTATAACTTTGGCAGCAGTGACACAGATTCAACATGAGGTCTGAGGGAGTTTCATCCTTCCTGCATCACCTTTCCGGAGCAGTCTCGATGCCCCAGGCGCAAATACACATCATAGACATACAAGAGAAAAACAACAGCATTTACTTCAGCTTTCCTTGACTAGTTGCTGCTAGAGAGATACTCATCCTTCCATTGCTGTTTTCATATTACAGCAGAAATTATAGATATGCAAATAATAATAATAATAAATTAGATGTGACTGTCTATACTGTAAATATGCCAAACGCAGCTCTGCAACAGTACATACTATGAGCTTTTGGTCTTTCTCTCCAAAACTAAAACAAAGCAGCTCACTTCTGCAGCCACTCGATGATCTTGTCTTTGGTCCGTAGTTGTGGTAATGTGTACTTCTCCTCGCCCTTCTCAAAGTACTTCACAGTAGGGAAGCCTGAGATCTTAAAGCGCTCAGCCACAGATTTATGGATGGTGGCATCCACTGCTGCTAACACACCTGGACTCTGAGAACACACACATAAAGCAGCAGACACATCACACAATGAACCTTATTCATATTCATCAGCACATATTTTCGCAGTGTAAGCCCTTTTAATACCGACCGGGCTCTATGGTTAAGAAGAACGTCTGCATACTCAGGAGAAAACAGTTAAAGGCTGAGCGAGACTTTCAGGTCGTGAAGGTTCTAGGAAAATGAGTTGCTGTAAGTCTCTGGGGGAAACCTTCAAGGAAAAGGTTGAGCGTGACGGGTGGTACACTAGACAGCTGCAAATTTGCATGTTGTGTATTATGGCAGATATATACAGACAAAGATGCGGGGAATTTATTACAGCAGGTAAGCTGAAAAACACACACATACATATTTTAACATTGTGTAACAAAAAAAATCCTCAAATAAATTTTAAATAATGATGTTCCATAATAAACGTGTTTCTTTACTGAATACATTTGCTTTCATAAACAAACTATATTATGAAATGATAACGCTTTACAGTTAACGTCCTTAACATGAGCCAAATCCTCCCGAAAAAAAAAAAAAGACACATTTAAGATTAGTTTATGCCTAAAAAAAAAAGGAGGCATAAACTAATCTGCTTACATGTTATATGTATATAAACAAAAGTCTCATGCCTTAGATGATGAGCTAAAACTTTTACTAAAATAATTTACATTTGACAAATGTATTATCTGCATGTGCTTGGACAAGCCACAACAGAGGATGTGCTACAGAAGCTGTGTTGTGTGCACCAAACCACGTACGCTTACTTTTCATACATTTAATGGCTTTGCTATAGGATTTTTCAAGTACTTCGTTTGGTCCTCTGAAATACTCGAGAGGACTGAATGTTCTCTTAGCAGTCAGTCCGCTCAGTCGCCCACTCAGTCCTCCAGCCAGTCCATCATTCAGTCCGTCCTACTGCCACTCATTCAGGCGTCCATCTGTCTGCCAGTCAGTTTGTCCATCCATCTGTCAGTCACTTCTTCCAGCTGTCAGTCAGTCTGTCCAGCTGTCAGTCAGTCCGTCCAGCTGTGAGTCAGTCTGGAAAAATGCCTGTTCTTGCTCAGTGGTCCATCAAAAGACAAAACCTGAACATTTGCCATTAAAAACTTTATAATGTCAGTACTGCTCATCTTGCATTTATAGATCTTTATATTTTTCACATGACTGAAGAAAGTTCTGAAGCTCAGTACATGCTACACACAGTAAATGTGTCTGAAACACAGATGCTGTCATTCAGATGGAAGCAGACATGAGAAAAATAAGTGAGCTCAGCTCTCTCTAGGGAAAGGGGCGTAGCAGCTGGAGCACAGCGGTTATATTAGATAATGCACAGCACCGGTACGAAAGACATTCTGCATGGTTTGAAATGACTACAGGGACAACATGAGGCTCTGGTAACTTCACTGGCCTCAAACTGCCCTGGAGTTTTAACTTAGTGGACACACCCTGATAATCAGAACCATACTCCATCCACATATTCACAAACAAGAAAAACAGCCAAAGAAGGATGTTTGTGAATCAGCCATATTCCTTTTAAAAAAAGTGAGGTCCAAATCAAGTCTTTAGCATTAGGAGCACAAAACTTAAACGTGACCTGGGATAAAAGTGTAGAAAGCTGCTTTTTGATTTGTGAGCTCTCTTTGCATGATGGAAATTTAGAACGGCTTGTTTTAATTCAACAAACAAATAAGCCATGTTAAAGTTTCTGAATTTCAAACCCACAATTTCACACTTGAAATCATTTCATTATGTGCACAGCACCCATGTGCTCTCTCAAGCACAGCGACTCTATTTCTTCTCTTTCCACATGACGCAGAACATTAGTCAAGTATGTTTTATAGGACCAGGTCAACCTGCTCCTATTGGGCCTCATGTGGTGATCCTTTAGATTCACAAATTTTAGAAATGCGCACTCACATCTGCCCCTTTGTTGAGGATTTCGGCTGCTTCATCGTAGTCCGGCTTCATCTTCTTACAGTGGCCGCACCCTGGAGAAAAGATACAGCGCTGTCATACGCGAGTTGATGAATGAAGACGTGGAAACAAAACTAACACTGTAATGGCCTTCAATCAGACTCTCACTTTAAACACGATTTCTGCCTGAAAAACTGAGATTATGTAAAAGCATTTGTGACAGCTTGCATTGATGTGTAAAGAAAACTGGGCAGCAGGCCAGACAGATGGATTTGGGGAGAGAAAAAAAATTAAAAATAAAAAAAGATTTCTCTTGAGGTGAGATGAAGAAAGTGAGAAAAGGAGAGGTGTATATGTGACAAAGACAAGGTCAAATCTGTGTGTGTGTCTGTGTGTGTGTGTGTGTGTGTGTGTGTGCGTGTGCGCGCTAGCAAAAACAAGATGAGGATCATTAAAAAAACTGTAGAGGTTGAATTTTTCCATAGTTAAATAAAAGAACATCCATCGGAGTGATAAAAAACTAAGCAAGGGCTTTAAATTACATAAAAGTTGTTTACTATCTGAACTGCAGATACACAATCGCCAGTGCAGTCATAAAGTGTTGGTTATTAAAACTAATGGGTGGTGTAGAGTTGGAAAAGCAATACTCTGTTGCTTCTAAGCACTTATAGCTGGGAGTCTTCTGCACCTGTTATGGACTCTCACAAGTCCTAGAACATAAACCAGTGCTAACTGGGACAGTTGTTACGAGGTTACTGACGAAGTGATCATGTGGTATGAAAAATAAGTGGAAATTTACACACTTTATAAGTGCTCTAATATTGCTGAGTGGGTTGGGTAATAACCGGAGATGGGATACTGCATCCCACAGCCTTGAGGATTTATTACTCATATCCTTAAAAGGGCCAGAGGAAGTTATTAAAGCATGTCTGTCTCCCAGAATTAAACAGAAGGAGAGGCAAAATGAAACCTGTGCATCCTTCTGTCAGTGACGCAAGCATGCATTCATTTTTGTGTCAGTGTTTTGGCAGCACAGCTGAAGGCGAACTGATTCTCCATGGCGAGGTGGCATGTAATCGTTGAGTGTATTTTTATAGTGAGGAGAGTAAGAGTTATAGAAGATGTGATGAAGAGAGAGGGTGTGTGTGTGTGTGTGTGTGTGTGTGTGTGTGCGCGTGTGTGTGAGCGCCTGTATGGAGAGACAAGGTGAGATACATCCAGTGCTCGAGGACATGAATAAACATCCAGTCTCAGGTGCTTGATTTAAAATGGATGAGAGCTGAGACAAAGTCAAGCTCAAGTGACATAATCTAATAAAAAAAAAGAAAGACTGCCACATTTTATCAAATTCATTATTTCTCCTGATATGATTATTTAAATGTCTGATACAAAGTGATGGAAATAACGACATGTCAAGTAACTGTGTTTTCAGTGCTTCAGACTCAGAGTGTTTATCCTGATATATAGTCTGATAAGCATTACTGGAAATGTGGACAGTGACAGGCCTGATCCTTACAATCTACATCACTCCCATAGAGAAATGTAAAAATATGGACATGAGTGCTAAACACTCACTGAAAAAGAGACCGGAACAGCAGCACAGAACTTACAGGGAGCATAAAACATAACCAGGACTGAAGGATGTTCCTCCAGAAATGTGTCAAAGGACTCGTCAGTAAGATGAAACACAGCCGAGACTGAATCTGCCCAAGGTACCTCGGGGGTCTTAGGTTGAGGAGGCTGCGGGCTGAGAGAGAGAGAGAGAGACAGAGAGAGACGGGGAGAGAGAGAGAGACAGAGAGAGAGAGAGAGAGAGAGAGAGAGAGAGAGAGAGACAGAGAGAGAGAGAGAGAGAGAC
>JAOTRN010000048.1:7578451-7597598 GCA_028566695.1 Bagroides melapterus
AATTTGAGGCAGATAAGTGCTAGGCTAGCAAAGGAGGGGGTGGTAGAAGGGGAGGGGTTGAATGCCAGCCCTGCTTTGTCCTTTGTAACTGTCATTGATCAATGAGGATCTGCATGCCCCATGGTAGTGTATCAAAAAAGCCTAGGAAAGCTATCAAACTGCATTAGTTCCCCTGTGTCAGATTTAATATTGAGACAGATGGAAGCTGTTCACTTATCATGTGTATTGGGTTTGGCCTAGCATGACCTTCAAAGCTGTCAGGCAGTGTGAGGCGTGTGCGACTTTGCTCTATCCTAATATCCTCCAGACGAATACTTTGGAAGAACTTGCAGTCCTCGTCTGCTCTTCTGTGTGGTAACTGAGCGGAACGGCATCGTGTCGGTTCTCGAAGTCACCGTACAGCTCGCATGATGACACTTACTGCAGATAAAGACTATTAAGACTGGATTTTCTTAAAGCCATAGACTAGAGTGCTCACAAAGGAAATATGATTTCTCGATGATGAATTGGAGTCCTATTCTTTGAAGAACTTGTCAAAATGTCTGTAGGACACTATAACTGTCTAAAGAAGCCGCTACTGAGATACAGGTAATCTTCAGAAGCTTTAGCAGAAGAGGTCAAAAATGTTAATGGAGCCAATAAAACCATCTTGAAGAATCAGGCTGCACTGGCATGCGCTGAATTTTAAAAAATAAAGTGGCAACAGCTTAAACGTTTACATCCAATTGCCCTCCACTCAAGGCCAATATGCTCTCTAAGATCTGGTACAAAGACTGTAAGTGTAGTAAAGTCGATTTCAAGCCAAATCAATTTAACTCTATCCCTTTCATGCCTGATGTTGAATCATTCTGTGACAGGTTTTAAGAAAGAAGCAACGCTGAGGTTGATGGTTCAGAGTGCAAACGACTGCAACAGAAAGGAAACAAAAGCAATGTCTGGAGTCAAAGAGCTGAAACAAAGTGCTAGCGCTTAGCTCCCGGAGTCTCATTACCGTAAGCAATGGCGCTGAGCGATCGTTAGCCTGCGACTCCCTTCAGGGCAATGGCTAATGGCTCGTTGAAAACGGATTGGGCGGAGAGTGGCGTTTAATTAGCCCTTCCATAATTAAAATGGCACACATTTAGCATTGGATGAGAAAGTGTCTAACGTTGAATGAAAGCAGATAAACTTGACCACACTGGGAGGTGTAGCACAGAGTAAAATAACTTTTGCTGAGGTACACGTGGGAATAAAAGCAACAAATTCCATTTGAAAGCGGTGTGTGTTTTGTTTTAGGATTCATTAGATAGTGCTCACTTTGTTGAGGCTTATTACATAAAGGCAGACATTTTCAAGAAAGTGAATACGCACATAGAGAAACTTTCTGTGCTCTCATTAACTGATCAAGGCTTTTGCTGGCTCTGGATAGAAATGAGGGCAGGAGAGACATTCTCAGGGGAATCTAGTCACTAAACAAACCTCATACTCTTCAGTACTTGTTTACTGAAAAAAGTTCTGCGCTAGATCAAGTCGAGCTCACGTCGCGCCTTCAGACTTGGCTAAAGCCAGCTGTCTCATTCCTTAAACCTCTGGCTAAATTTTTCATGATTAACTTCTTCTATCATATTGCAGAGGTGCCAACAGAGCCAACAAGAAAATCCAAGCAGGATGAGATGAGGGAAAAAAAGGTTTTAAGGTTTACCACAAAAACCCTGGTGTAGATCAGAGGAAGAGTACGATCTTTTTTTCCAGTAAGAAGCTGGCATGGCAAAGGTCTAAAGGTTGTTACCTTTACTCATTTAAATCAGTGCATCAGCTCCCTGTTATTGAATTGAGACGCATTAACCAATTTGTTTTGGTAAATTGAACATGATTTGATTATGTATTTTCAAACCATTGGATAAAATCAAACCCTGAGCTCTGAGATTTGAACCCTGGTCACTGATGCTGGTTACAGCCACAATGAGGCTGCACTAACCCACAAAAACATTTCACAATATAACTGGTTTACCTTTATACCACATGCATTAATGAAAAAAATCACTCTATCTACATTGTTCAATTTAATAGATAGAAGTTTCAGTTTCAAATTTAATATCTAATGTAAACTATATGAAATATGTTTTCTCCATTCTGACTAATTCCATTTTTTTTTCCAGTGGTGTGATTGGTTCATTAACATCTGGTTCATCTGCAGCACCTCCATTTTCCACCATTTAAAGAGGTCAGAGTTTTACCTCCTTGTTGCTACATGAACTGACAAGAAAAAAAGACACCTAGATAAAATTGGCATGGAATTTTGTAAAAGTGACAGAAAATGTTCCGATATCAATGTAGCATGAGGTCAAACTCTCAATCTAATCAATAAATGTCGGCAGTTCAAATCCCAGAACCACCAAGCTGCCAATTTTTGGGCCTTTGAGCAAGACCCATAACTCTCAACTGCTCAGATATACAAATGAGATAAAGTCCTTTTGAATAAGGCCATCTGTTCTTAATGCAAAAAAGTAAACATACTGCAGAAAACATTCTCAAAGGACAACTTGTTATATTTTATAAGTACAGTAGATGTGTTGGAGTTTGCATGTGGTCACACTCAGCAGGTCTACTAGGCATTTTTATAACTACGACAGAAAGGTCTCTGGGTAAATAATTAGCCTGTACCCACAGTAATTGTGCTAAACTGTAATTGTGACAGAAACACAAATGCGAGGACAGTAAAGTTTACTATAAAGCAGAAACAATAACCGTGCAGGTAATATACTACTGCTAATGCAATCAAAGGTTAACCAGTTGGAGAACAGCCTTTTTTTAGAGGGAAAAAACCCCCAACAATAAACATTTTTTTGCCACCTGCTGCATGTGTTCGGCACTAAGCACAATATCATACCATTTACACTCTGTCATTCATGTCCTCGGGATGTTAATGTTGTCAGGGAGACAGCTCTGTCAATCACAATGCTATCTGAGACACCTGCAAAATCAGGAGTTTTGGAGATTTAGGTGGCTTTGACTCTGGACATGTTCGCTGTGGTACGAATCGGAGTGTGATTGTTCCCAGCACCCCTGCAGTGCTAGTTTTGATACAGACTCACTCGATTCTATCAAACCCTGGTGCATTTGTGTTTATCTTAAGGCATTTCAGTCATGCATGGAGAACACATTATGACTCACCATATTTTCACATTTACTTTATTATTTTTGTGATATTACACGCAGCGACTCACCCCACTTCGCCGTGTCCCACAATGTTCCCCTGCCACTCATGATGCATATATGTTGTAAAAAAATGGTCATGTGAAAGAAATGCTTTCCCATGACCAATTTTTCATGTTTTTCTGTTTCAGACCAAACTACCAGCATGAAATCCTCCTTTACTTAATGTACTCTTGATATAGGTTTATTAAGCAGCAGTTCCTCAGCATCACAACAAATTTATTATTCACTACAACGTCTGCACATGTTTTAATGTGTTCTGCTTGAGCTGCTGTCATCACTATGTGAACAAGAGAGTCATCGATGTTATTCTTTCGCTCTGATCCCTCACTACAAGTGTCCTTCAAAATAAATATTTTATGACCCTATAAGCCGTAAGCATTTTATTGCATGGTAAATTTCAAGTGGCTTATTCTGATATTACTTCCTCATCCTCCCTGTTTTTTCTCCTTTTCCTCTGGCCTGAAACAACTGATCCTTCCCAAAGGACAGTGACTAAACAATGCCAAAGTTTCAGCTATAGAAGCAAGAACATCAGCAGTGAACTTGACGCAGCAACGACTTGTGATACTCATGCATACGTAGAAACTGAATTAAGTTGTAGAGACAACGACTCACTCAAAGTAGCAGAAGGTCGGGTAGCCTTTGACGTCATACTCCTGCTTAAGTCCATCAAACTCCGCTGGGTGGACGTTCATCCCTGCCAATACCTGCAGCGAGACGAGAGTAACAAACGATCAAATAAAACAAAAAAGGAACTCTGGGAAATGAAGACAAATGGCTGCTTCACGGAAACAGAAGAGTGTTAAATTAGAACAACATCAAAGAATGGCCTTGAGTGTAGTAGGACATGGTAAATATCAAACTCTTGTCGGCGTTGCAAGGTCTTATCTTAAGTGCTTATTTCATGCCAAGATCAATAACGGACTTATTTTGTGGTAGAAAACGTTACATTCCAGGGCATTGCTTGCGTTAAATCGTTTAACAGTAGATTTGGCTAGACTTGATCAAGTTTTTGATAGGCCACGTATAACACTTAGGTTAGAACTAATCCTGAGATGTACCCTAGAACCCCAGCAATATTTATAGCTCAGCATGACACACAACACACACACATTATATATATATATATATAAAAAGACATATTGCTCTTCCTTTGGGAACTGAATTTTTCATTTGAAGAGTAACCTGATGACAGTATTTGAGACAGGGCTGATTTTTAATCATTTACAGGATAAACCGCTCGGGTCCTGTCATGGGAATCATGGCGAGACACAGCCCGACTTTTTAAGCATGGATGTTTGGGGGGGAATTTTATTTATTCACTTGGCCATCTGTTTGTTTTTCTTGATAAAAGGACACCTAATACAAGTGCACAGTTTGCCTGCCAAATGAATAGAATTTTCTGGACAAATAGCAGTGTTACCTTCATTAGAAACAGTATTAGTGAGCAGAGGTTCATTACAAATTAATCAAACAGGTATTAGAGGCCAACGTACAGTGGTGAATAACAAACAGACACACACAGACAGATCCACACACACAAAAAAAACCACAAACAAACTGAAAAAAAATACACGTAGAAAATACATAAAAACATACAAACACAAAATATGCACAATCATACAAAAACACAATTGCATAGCTTCAAAAGAACAGATTTATAACTCATCTCTGGCTGCTTGTATGCATCCAGCGGTACAGTGAAAAATGTGTGTGCTAACGACTGACTTCCTGCCAACTCCATTTCATTTCTTGAACACTATCGGCATCCTGCACGCACACATGCAAAAGTGCAGGAAGTAGCAAATCTCTTCCTAGCTGTTCATGTCCGCAAACTAGACATTCATTAAACAAACTAAACAAATGGCTTACTTACAAGTTGTCTGTGCAGCCCGCTGTTCTTCGAGCAAATATGAGAAATAAACCCTGCTCCAATTAGTGAAACTAATCCTCATTTGCAGCACCATAAAAAGAAAGAAGAAATACGTTCGGTTCCTGTGGTGGTGTGATCCGAGCCAAATGCTGGTGTATGTTCAGAGAGATTCTGGCTTGTGAAACCAGGACAGAACAGCAGGCCATGTGGGCCGTTCAGCTGTGTAATACTGATTCTGATTCTTTACTAGATTTCTTTTCTTTCAACAACTCTTGCTTATAATGTACACAGTAGTATATTGAAAGTGTAAACTCTCCTATACTACTGCTCAAGAAGAAGAAGAAGAAGAAGAAGAAGAAGAAAACGGCCAATGAAATGAATTTCTTCACATATCCCAGCTTGTAGGGAAGTTGATGACAGAGCACAGGGTCAGCCATGATAAATCACCCTGGAGCAGAAAAAGTTAAGGGCCATGCTCAAGGTCCCAGCAGTATCAGTGTGGTAAACTTCCACTCAACAACCCAAAGCCTTAAATGTGTGAGGCACCACTTCCCTGTGTTTACAGCTTACCTTATTTACTGTATGTATTCACTGTTTTATACCATGTTTACTGTGTTATACCATGCTTACTGTTTTGACCGTATTTAACATGTTTACTGTATTGACCATGTTTAACACGTTTACCATATTTATCATGTTTTCTGTATTTACTGTATTTATCATATTTACTATATTTATGGTGTTTACCGTATTGAGTGTGTTTACTGTATTTAATCTATTATTTATTGCTCATTATATAACCTTTTCCTCTCTATTCAGTATATTTATTGACTCATCTCCTGTCACGGTGCTACTTATCTGTTTGTCTGACACTTTCACGTTTAGTGCAGCACCATGAGTCTCAGGGAATAATATTTCTTTCCTATCATTTTACCTGACTGTGATTAGAGAAATATCTACTTGAAAATGTGTAAATTTTATATTGTATACTCTGGTATATACAGTATGGTATACTCCATACACAGAAGGCCTAAACAGCACTAGATGCATTATTAAACAAAAGACAGGGTGACAAAATTGAAGGACGTGAACCTGACTGGAAGGACTCTGTGATCAGTGCTATAAAATATCCTGCTATTATTTAATTAATAACAGACATCACTAAGCTAAAGTGTGAGGAAATGAATGAACTGATTGTTGTATTAAAACAGAGAAGCAGCACAGAGAAGTACTTACATATTTCCCTTTCGTCTCGGTTGCAGCTTGTTGGAAGACGGGCTGCATCCTCTTACATACACCGCACCCTTGTCCGATAAAAGAAAGAAAGAATACAAGTAAGAGATTTACTGAAAACAGAATTTGGAGCAGTTAACTAATTCCTACTGACTTGTAATAGTAATAATTCTCGGAAAACATTTTTACATCGTTAAAAGAACACTTAAATGAACTCGATGCATATAAAATCTTAGTTTCTTAGAATATTAGTGCATCTAAATTGAAGACAGCTAGAGAACTGTGCTTTGTGTTTACCCTGAGGCACCCAATTATTAATTTAATAAAATAACGTTTCAGGAAGTGAGTGAAAAATTAAAGAATGAAAGAAAAGAAAAAGAGGGAACTACAAGTGAAGCTTAAATGAATAGCCTGAGGGCTGCCCTCTGCGTTCAGCTTTCAAGACCCAGGCAGGATTTCATCATCTCACAAACACAACAGTTTCCAACTTTAGAAACTTCTCTGCTCTAAACTACTCTACTGAATGTGTGCTATAGTTTTCCACTAACAATCTTAAAACAGTAGAATATTGTGGAAGTGTGATTGGGAATGTGGAAGTAGTTGTCTCAAACAGTCACATACTACAGAAGCAGCAAATAATTATTATGAGCACTGCAGAGATTGGAATCTTAACAAGTTGCACTAGCCTTGAGCTAAAAGTAATGTAATGTCCTAACATGTCTGATTCTATACACTGTGGCATGTTAATATATGCAGACGTTACTATTTATTGTTTTGCTAAAAAAAAAAAACATTCTGCTTAAATTTTTTTTTTTTCTACCAGTCACTAGTGTATGAGGAAATTGACTTACTGGTAAAATGATGCAATATTGTATTGCTGCAGGACTAATATTAAAGTTAGGACACTGTTTGCTTTTGGTGTGAGGTTTTTTTTTTGTTTGTTTGTTTTTTTTAAATACCTCTGTTTGTTATTTCAGTGCATACCGGCATCAAATATTAAATGCTTATGAACTTGCACTTGGGGCATCTCAGAGAGCAGAAATGGGTTTGATGTCACTACTTACATTGAAGATTTTATTATTAGTATTTTTATTATTATTTTTTTTAAGAAATTTTCAGCAGAATACCTATGAACAACTACAAACTTTTAACATGCTTAATAAATAAAATAAATGTCTACTGAACTGCAAAAAATGACTTTCTTACTTAGAAGTTTTTTTCTTGATTTCAGTAGAAATATCTAAAAATTCTTAAATCAAGATGTATTTTCTTGATGAGCAAAATGACCTAAGAAAATAAGTCTAGTTTTCAGACAAAAAATATCAAATTTAAGTGAATTTGTGCTTAAGAAAAGCAAAGAAATCTGCCAATAGTGTATGAAAAGAAAATATCTTGAAATGAATTTACTTTTTTACTTTTTCTTAAACACTAAATTCAAGAATTCAAGATTAAAAAAAAAAAATTCTTACCGCATTGGCAGATTTCTTTGCTTTTCTTAAGCACAAATTCACTTAAATTTGATATTTTTTGTCTGAAGTCATTTTTTTGCAGTGCATATGAGGCTTTAAACCCCACTGTGTCGTGTGACCTGAAAGTAATTCAGTGCAAAACATGGCATCCATTAAACAAATTCATTTTCTTTTAGTCTGGGGGAAAAAAAGAGAGTGGTAACAAGGCTGAGAATAAATAACCACCAGTGCTAGATGAATATTCACCATAAAAGTCTACATTGTACATGTTTCCTCAGCAGCTCTAGAGTAACCCTGTTGACTGTTTAGAGATCACCACCTATTCTGTGCTCTTTACCTGCTACATCAGATGTGAATCAGGTTTACTATACGACCACAACATTGACAGTTTTCCTGTAGTTAAAAGTAACTCATCAATTTCCTCTGAACTCAGTTTGGCAGTAGGTATAGGGAAACCAGCCTGAGCCTAACACAGTGTAGTTTTTGGCTTGACATAGTGCTGTTGCAATGCTTCCTGCCTTATCAATTTACACAAATACATGAGTAGTCTTACACCACAGTGACTTGGCTGCTTATCTGTAGCTTTTGGACTCCGTACTATCAAAAGGTTCCAAATATGATCTTGAACACCTGTATAAGAAAAAGCAGCACTTACTATCTCTATTGTTTTATAGAGTCCAATGTAATGCTGGGATAGGAAAGATTACTGTTCTTGTATAGTAAAGGTACAATGACTCGATTTAACTCATAAATGTGCATTAAGAAACCCGTAACGTGTGCAAATGAGCCACAAGGACAGTGGCACAACCAAAGGCAAAACTCAAACAGAGCCAGAGCCAACTGCACACAGATGGAAGCCCCAGTTACTCTGAGGGAGCAGCCCATCCAGCTGAGGACAACAGAAGATCTCTCCACATACAGTATGATCAAACCTTCCCCAGACACCAGACCAGAGCCCATCAGATACTCCTGTCTGTGCACAAGGCAAATCTCAAGCCAAACCGAAATCTATGCATGATTTGATTCAGTAGGTCTGAATGAGTGCCTGTGGCTCTGCTGGACTCAAGTAATAAGAAGTCATTAAGTGACTCATCACTGAGGATCCCTTTCCATGGGCCCAGATAGACAGTGGAGTTAAAAAAGAACTCCCATAGCCATAAAAAGGACCACACATCACCTCCGAGCTAGTCTTTCTTTTCTGTCATGCTGGGAATACAAAAATATACCCTGTCTAGTAAAAGTACCCCATGGTGTGGCTGAATGATTCTTTCAGAACTGCCATGAAGGTTGACACCTTGGTTTACAGTACAAACACACAGGTTAGAGAAGAGTCTTTAAAAAACAGTTTACACTTTTAGAAGTGGTTCTGGAAAACTGCTAAAAAATATCAAACATCGACATCAATTTTAATTAGGTGACTAGGTTTTAGTGGTGATATCAAATGCCCCATTCAGATCAGCTAACCATGGTGGCAAAATAGTACTCAATTAACTAAGCAGAAACACAATTTCTGTCTGTTTTACAAAAACCCTCTCACAGGATTTCACCGCCAAGAGCGAGTGGAAAAAGTGTCAAAGTTCAAAAGTTATTCAAGTAATACAGCACTGTCTTCAGGATTGTTCCTGGCTGAATGCCTACATTGGATCATTAAGATTTGACTTCTTCGACGTCCAAAAGCAGCAGCCGCTCCTTTCCTGCCAGCCATCAACAGACATCGAAGATATGAGTAAAATGTAGAGTTGGACATAAACTCTATCCAAAAGCCAGAGGTCAAGCCTGATCAGGATATTTCTGAATCTGGATGTAAGCTCAAACCATCTGAGCAACTGCATAGCAATTTAGAGTTTGACACTTACCCTTGATGCTCCAAATGCAAAAGCTCATAGCCAGGCTTCTTCCCAAGTACAGATATTATGATCTTCACAAACAATCCCAAAAAATACATAAGCCCAAAGTTGGCCTTAATATTGCCTGAGCACAATACAATCGGTAAGATTTCCCACTTCCTAATAATTAACGAGTGCCTCAGTTCTTTAATCCCTTCCCTTTACAACGTAAATAAACTGCGGAGCAAATCATGATGGATATTGTTACGGTATACAAATGTACATGTTTTACTGACAAGGTGGAAATATATACTTGTTTTCAACCCTCATCATTCCATGCTGCAGCATAAATGTATGTCAGATCTAATACTCTGGATGAATAGAAATTAAAATAAAGATAGTCAAATGGAATATCAAATAAAACAGACAATTTTGGTGATTAGCTACCAAATCACTGACATTTAGGACTGTCCAATCTTTTTAATAACCCAAATTTAACACCTACTGATGCCGCTATGAGCTAATAATAGAATTCTGAGTAAACAAACATACTCAGCACTCCCTTGACCTTTTTCTTTTATTTCTTTCCCAATTTTATTGTGAAGTGTGCTTTATTTTGAAAAAGCCATTAAATAAAGAATTATTCCTGGACTTCCTATTCAACTGCATAGTTAATGCATTTCTGAATATTAAATAGGCTCTAGAGCTATTTGGTCTAAATTAATCAATCTATTTCATGGATGCGGAGTAATAAAAGGAACTCGCTTTAATTCAATTAAATCTTGTATGCGAAAACAAATTATTTCATAAATGCAGCAACAACAATATTATTCATAAAGTACACATAAAAAAAGGAATCTATTAAAATTAAATTTGTTATCTACAGACTCCTAACTTTCGAAATGTTAATATAAGAACTGAGATGTTCGGTCATGTAAACTTTTGACACACTATGCAAATTTTAAAAGCACCATGCTTTAAACATTAATTATTTTACAGTTAAAGCGGAGCCATTTGTATGCAGGATCTGACACCCTTTGAAACCTAAGCTGATTGAATTCACAAGTGACTGAGGACAGAATGAAAGTAGATCATCAGGTGACTCACATGGGGCATAAAACATCATGAGGATGGGTTTCTCTTCCCTTTTCAACAGCTTCTTGAAGTCCTGTAGGTAAAAAGGCACAGAACCCCTTAAGAGAAATGGCTTGATGTTTTTTTGTTTCCCCCCCAGGATGTATTGAGGCCATTACCTCAAACTCTTAACAATACAGCTTCTGTGCAGAACCTCATCACTTAAAGACCGGAATTATTTAGAGCTTATGGGACACAGGACCGGAGTGGACACACTAATCTTAGGTGGACATTATACTTTGGACGTTAACAATGGATAGTTATACCATAAAAAGCTCTATAAGGCAGAGTTAATATTCCCATTATGTGACAACCAATGATTCATTTTTATTTTGATTTAATCAACATATTAGTGAGTCATACAGTATTTACACTAATGTCTTGTTTTAGAATGCATGCATGGATTCACCAGCTCTCAGGGAAATGTCATTCATCAGCTTTGTTTATATTCGTGCTTCATTACCAGATTGCTTCCTGCAGCTGAGCTTTGCTTTTGGCAGTTGACACCCCAAAAGATGTAATAAGCCACCGAGCATACACTCCCCTGCAGCAATCAATACGCTCTTCAAGCGAGTTGCAAAGCCATCTCATCTCCATGAGTAGGGCTGCTTACTGATTGAGTGCAGCCCTCTCAGCAGGGCAGCTCTCTGGATTATAATGCGTGTTCAAATAGAGAAAAATTTAGACTTTCTTTTCTATTAAGCTTTGCTTTCATAATTCCTGTTATCTGTATCCAAACTCCGGGATGGTCTGCTGTCTGAGGCTTGTTTTAGTACGCTGCATATGCTCCTAAATGCTCCTGAACCTGTATCTCAGCCAAGTGTGGTCTCAGGAGACAACAGAACAGCCTGGTACTTCTTGCAGATTGTCTAACTCATTGCTTTTGTTCGGCATGCAGTTCCCACACTAGGCAAACTCTGAGGACGGAAAGCTGATCTTTGTCTGGCCCAAAAGAGATACTCACTTTCTCTGTCTCGATGTGAGCGACGTCTTTAGCTTCAGGGTTCTCCTCCCATAGGGGGGCACCTGTGGGGTCTTTCAGGAATGCCACCATAGACTGGAAAACAAGAGAAGGAGAGGATTGGGAGAAAAAAACAGTCATTATCAGAGAAGCAGTGATGAGTCATCTTTTCCTGTCAAAACACTCCTGTCCTCTACCTCCTGAGTGTCACTGACGCTGGGGCATGGTGCATCCTTCAAACAATAAGACCCACAGATTAAAAAAAAAAAAAAAGTCTATACTGTTCATTAAGATTTTACAAGAAGACATCCAGGTCAATTTGAAACTACAACAAGACAATATCTGATGACAGAACATTTTACAGGATTATCCATCAGTCAAGACAAAAGAGATGCCTTTTGGACATTAAGTGCTTATAATGAGTGCAATCGTGTAAAAGAAAAACAGCATCAGACCCGGCAGCGGATGCTTTTAATAAGCCTCAGTTTCTCCATGTAGGCAGCTCCCTGTTCTTAGCAATGACTCACACACCAGAGCTCATTCATATTTAAACTGCAGAACCCTTCATTAATACCATGTCGGCTACGGACAACCGTAACGGTTACAAGGGGAATAGGTGGGTGTAAGAAATGAACACAAGACGACGGGTTGGTATGAGATCAGTCTAATAGTTTTACTACACAGACAAAGTAGCACCTACGATGTGAAATGTTTGTGTAATGCTCAATCACATGAACTGGGAGGAACAATGAATACAAAGAGTTTATAAACGTTTATAACAGACTCCAAGCTGTGTTTTGACTAAAAACACATTATTCAATTATTCCACACATAAATTGAATTAAACACAAACACCTTGTAAATCCAGTACTTTCTTTTTTCGAGACTTAATATTATGCTTACGTTAGTAAAGAGGAACACAGCTGTGAAACGAAATGTACATATCAATGCTATTTACATATGTTACAGAGCTCAGACTTCTGTCCTAACTTCCATTGTGATTCAAAAATAATAATTTTCAGGAAGGAGGAAAATGAAATTTAAATGAATTGTCACAATCTTTTTCCAAACAGAACATCAGACTACAATTTTCAGAGCAGTTACCTTAAGTGTGGCTGGTCTGTTGTATTCTGTGTGAAAGGTGCCATCTCTGTTTATAAAAAATAAAATAAAGAAAAAAAACAACACACAAAACAGAATGATAGTTAATGATTGTGCCTGTTGTGAGCTCATTATCTTCTACTACTCTTAGTAATATTTCCAATAAAACATTAAGCTTGAGAGAGAGCACAGAGCGCACACTTACTTATAATGAAGGATTTCAAATCCAGCACTCTTTGAACTTGGATCCACTTTCACTTTCTTACAGAGTTTGCGACCCTCAGAATCCCTGGAGGGAAAAGAAGATAGATGAAGAGACCGGTAAATGAATCTCTTATGATGGTATAACAGAAATTCACAGTGCAGCTGGAGGAAAAAACAAGAATCACATCCAAGCAGATGAAAACAAGCAACCCAGTACTCTTAAGGGTTTTGTGACTGTGTGTTAAAAAAAAAGTTGATAGTTAATTTTCCACTGGAGGAGCGTTAATGAAGACAATTAAAGCAAATGAATCAGAATTCTGGCAACACACCAACAGCCAAACTGGGAAAAAGTGCTTGAATTAACTCTGCTCTGTTGTCTATTTTGCTATTTGGTTAACGACTGTGTATTGTTGATTAAGATCAAGTTATTGTTCCAGTTTTTAATTGTTTGACAGCTGCCCAATTTTCAAACACCAAAAAGGTGTACTGTGATGAAATCTCCCTGATGTCATCTAAGTTTAACTATTCAGCAGCAAACAGTGATACAAGCCCAACCACCAAAGACAGTTAGACCCTATTGATGCCCATGTTGATGGCCAGATGCCAAAACCCATACAATTTGTAAAAGACGTGAATGCCATGGGGAAAAATGCTCTTGTTAAACATTCCAGGAATGTGTGCAGTAAATAAAAGACTACTATGTGGACCAAATAGTGATGTTAAAAAATGACAACATATATAAAGATTACATCTCATTACTGCCTTCTCAGACACATGCTGAATAGCAAATGTATTGCAAATAAGGAGAGACAAATGCTTAGACCAAGAGAAGGAATTAAGAAAAAAATATATATAATGTATTAGCAGTAATATATGATGACAAGTATAATAAGTTAGAGTAAAGATATTCATATAGAATTTTGCCAACTAGGTTCCTATATGTACCAGAGCCCATAAGCCCAACTTTTTAAAGGTGCTATATATTAACTGTGGGGTAGACATTTTGACCTTGCATCAGAGCTATAAATTTACAATTAATAAAAGGAAAAACTAAACAACAAAAAACCAACAACAAAGTTGACCATCCACTTTAGAACATTAATGATGATCAGTGTGAAGTCTTAGAACAAACCAAACCATGGAAAATGTAGCCTAGCCATCCGGATATACTGTAGAAATACATGTGTTCTCAGTAGTTACTACGTAATGACCGAATCCTTTCAGCTTTATGCAAATGTTCCCTAGATGAATCACCTGACCAAACATTGATGGCTCATGGTTACCTAGTGCATATCACAGAAAGAATGTGTAATTACCCTTTGCCTTAGAATGCACACAATGTCACTTCCCTGTGTGCTTCAGTCATAACGAGCACAGAAACATATTACATAGGAGCAACTGACGCCGAAGGATGGCTCCGAAAAAGCTAAAGCCCCCAGAAAGAAGAAAGAATACTCCATGAAAGCTAAAGCCCACATTCTAATTCTAATGGAATTTCAAAGAGACGGAATTCAATTTAAGAGCTTGACATCCAACACCCTCCCTCTGCCATCGTCTTTCTCTTCAAAGAGGGGCTGAGACAGTCTTATTAGCTTTACGCATGTTTCTCATCAAACTTTTGTCTGAGGAAGGACATTAAAAGTAGAAGAATGAGAAGAGGAAAAGCAGAAGTGTAGGCGGTCAGGTGGGAAATTCAGTTAGACGTGCTGTGTAGCGAAGGTCCTGACTCACTAGCACAGTTGGCAGCTCTGGGTATTTACTGGTAGACTTGCCACATGCAGCACTGTGGGACCAGAGATGTTAGCTTTAAGCAGCGTAAGCAGCGTAAGCAGTAGCTTAGGCTCTCAGCCACCAAGGGATAAGAATGCAGGATTGTATTCATTTTATTTCCCCTTCAGTGTATTTTCTTGGCCAATTCCCACCCACCACTCACCACTCACCCAGCTCTCCTCTATTATACAACAAGCACTAACCAATCAGTGAGAATGCTTCCTTGGAGACATGTGAAGTCAGCGTGACTCACATTGGAGGAATGTTCTATCCACTCTCTTCTGAATACATGACCTCACAGACACCCACAAATGGTTAGAGTCACGGTTATTGATAGAGGGACAGTTTGCCATTTCTCCCAGAGATCACAGCCAATTTTGCTTCCTTGGACTCCCCACCATGACTGGCTGTGACCTCACTGGGATTCAAACTACTATACAACTATCTTTATAGTATAGATAGTATAGTGAAGGCTTTTCTGTTGTACCACTTGGCAGCCCAGGAATTTAAATCTTGAGACGCTGCATAGTTTCAGAGACACTCCTGGCTAAGGGTCAAAGGTTAAGTCAACTGTTTGAAGACACATGAATCCACTTCTATAGTTTTATAACCTCTGTTTATAAAAGTCTGTATTTGTTAATAATTGCTTAGTTACCAAGGAACTGAGTTTAGTAGAAACTAATCAGGGTAGCATATCAATCATTGTATTTATATGCTACATTATTCAATATTTAATACAGCAAAAATAAATTATAGGACATTTTTATAACATTGACAGTCGTAAAAAAAAAAAAAGTCACTACATGTCATACTGTGTTTGATTGTGTATGTGACAAAAATGTATAAATTTGAATTTATAAATTCAACACATCCACTAACCTATCATGCTTTCCGTATGAATCATTGTCTGTACGTGTCTTGCGAGACGTATTGCTCACCTTTACAGAATGTAGTCTAAATAAAACAGTGTAGCCAGAGGGAAGCAGAAAGAGTCCAATCTACATCAGTCATGGCTCAAAACAATAGTTAAAAGTAACGGAAAAGGAAATGACTAACCCTGATATCTCTCCCTGGTTTCCCAATGAAACCATGACAATACACACTGACTCAAACCAATCCCAAAGCTATTAAGGTGGAATCCAACACCACTGTCCAGAGACATTAGACTTGAAAGCTTGAAGCTTGAAACAAAATCATATTAAATATAGATTTTCTATCAGATCATGCATTTCACTGCATTTCACACAAATGATAAGAATTCTTTATCCTTAAACATCTCAGGTTCTGTCTTTCCCCAAGTGCTCCATCCCTGACTTGGTGAGTTGATGCTGCAGCAGTGATCTAGCCATCTCTCAGGTCCTTGTCATTTGACAATATGTGCACTTCTCCTGGCAATGTCATCAATTTCTAGCAGAGACTTTTTCACGCTGCAGGCTAAAAGCTGTGTTATTATTATTTTTTTTGCTGAAGCTCAGTTTTATCTTGCTGTTTGTCCACAACTGAAGGCTGAATGATGTATCTAACTCCTAACTCACAGTCAAAATACTGAGCTACCACCTGGACACCAGGATTGATAGAGTGTCCTGTTTCATCTCCACCCAGGTGCACTTACAGTTGGTGAAGGAGTGAGACCTCAGCAAAGAACACAAATCCTTCAAGACCTAATCAAGAATCAGTGCCATTAGTAAAACTATGCTTCTTGTTGAGAAGCCTGTCAGATAAGCAGGCCTTAAATACTGTTGCTGCTTGATTGTTTCAGGTGTCCTTAACTTGAAATGTTCTGGAAATAATAGATCATTTTCCTACTATTCTATCTTCTTAAGCACTAGGAAAAGACCTCTACAGTTACACTATAACATCATGACAAGTTATATATGTATAACAGTTATATATATATATAAAGTAACAGCGGAGGAATTTTGCAGTTTTTTATTTATTTTTTTCTTCACAGCGACTGCAGACATTGTGAGCTAAGGGCTGACAGACTCGCAGGTTGGAAAAAGGAAAAGAGAAACTCAAATAGGAGGAAAAGAGATAAAGAAGAATGAAATAGATGGGTACGCTCTTCTGGGCTGGCAGATGCCGAGAGGATTGCACGCTGCACAGGGGCCATGTCGCTGGCATGAAAAGGTTTCACTGAATTTCTTTCAAAGAGTCATCTTGCCTTATCTGACAGATCTGTAGCAAGAATCGGTGGGAGCTTAGAACGAAAAGAAGTGTGCATTCATGAGTGTGAAATCACTGCAGTCCTCCCTCAACAAACAGGGAATAGATGACTGATTCATTTTCTTCTCATTTTTCTAAATTGATGGCCTCACCTACAACAGTACAAACATGAATAAACTGTAAAGCAATGATAACCAGAACAGCGTGAATTTATATGGCAGGACAAATCAATCCTACACTCGAACTGACTGGAAAACAGGATTCCTTAAAGTAGGTCAGAATTCTCTAGGTTTATAAACTTATTCCTGTAATGATCTGGATCAGGATTTCAGATCGGATCGCTACATCATTTCTGAGAGACCGGGTTAAGCCAGTAGCTATCAGTGGCCTGATTTATGTTACTCAGTTAGTGTGCATTTACTCATGTTTTCTTTCCAATTGAGTCAGGATGCAGACAAACAGTTGAGGGTAAGGGTCCTTCTTAAGGTCCCAACAGTGGGCAGGATGAAAGTGCTGGCATTTCAGATCAGTAGATTAACACCTTAACCCCTGAGCCAACACAATTTGTTTTTAATAATATTATAGGCTTATTCAATTAAAACATCCGAAGGTCCAAGCACATAAAATATGACTAGACTGCACAAACGTTCACCTCATCAAGTTAAATGATCTTGAATGTATTCATAATCATCTAGTTTCCAAATCTAAGATTGTTAAACCTATTTCTAGAGATATTTGACTATTTTTCAGTTTTAAATGTTCTTGTTCTATTAGCAGATTACTCATTTTAAGCATGAATTTCCACCAAAAGCTTAATGCCTAAAATAGGCTCCAAATCTTATATTTGGTGTATCATAATCTCATAATAAGAAATAGTATATAAATGTAACTAGATTCAAGATATCACTTGCTATAGTTAATTTTTTTTTTTATTTGATGACATAAATGTGACTGAAATTCAGTGGGTGTGTTTTATTACCTAGCTTCATGGTACAACTCTTGACTAGAGCCAGAGACTCTGAACACATTAGACGCATGTTTTAAATTTGACCTGGGGGAATAAATGTATACTTCTTTGTCAATTTATCTTTAAAATTCTAACAGTATAAAAAATATGAAAGATGGTGAAATCTCTCCTCTCTAAATGCATAAAAACAGCATGTGTAGAATCTGGTATGGATGTGACAATGGTTCGTGTATAGAAAACTGAAATACTGAACTACAGAGGTGTTTTTCCCCCTACCGTGATTAGCTCTGCTACAATTTTTGGAGAGCTCGGTTCAATCCTGATGAAATACTTTCCACATACAGACGTGATGACACACTACATTTCAAGAATTATTCGTTCGTTTACAAATCCTAATAATTCCAAAGGGATTACAAACCTTTTCCCCTTTCCTGTCACTGATGCTTTAAGCGTTGCCGCTGTGCTCGTGTTCCAGGGCTCATGAATACTCAATCCACTACCTGATAATTATGTTGCTTATTATATACACATAGATCTAGCAAATTGCTCTAATCCACGGACACAAACAATGTGAAATGTTTAGTGAGACATACCCGCAGTTTACCCAGGCGATGGTCCCTTGGCCTTTCACAGCTTGGGCTACATCAGACAGCAGCTTCAGATGAATGTCGCCAGATGTAGCTGAGGTAAAAAAAGAAATATTGGAGCAGTTAATTTTATACAGAAACTGTTACAACATGTGAGACACGCTGTAATATAGGTACCAACATTTTGGACTTTTTCCCTCCTTTATTTTTCTTTTTAAGCAAGGTCAAATGTAAATGTATTATTTTACAGTATTTAACAGACACCCTTATTCAAGGCAACATTCAAAAGTGTTGTAGTCTTTGTTAAAACTAAATATTTTCATGCTATTAAATAGGCCAAGAGCTAAGAACACTATCAAGCTACAAGACAGGAACAACAGGTTATGCAATTAAGCGATAAAAAAGGAGTACAAGGTGAGGCATGGTGAAAAATTCCATCCTTCACTTTGAAAATTAAAAGGCTTAAATTCAGTACTGTGTTACAGGGACAGTTGCATATCGCAAAAACAGCTCTTTTGTGAGTCGTAGCTCAACTACTGCCATGTCAAAGCTAAGAGAACATCCGACAGTGGGATCTGAAAACATGCCTGTAAAGAAAGTGACACATTACATGACAGACCAGTTTTCAGATGGGAAAAAAAAATCAATAATGTAGGTT
>JAOTRN010000048.1:7635629-7649086 GCA_028566695.1 Bagroides melapterus
GCTTAGGGACACGGATCAATGAACTGGTTCATTGTAGTGAGAAGGAGGGAGGGAAGGAGAGAGAGAAAGAGAGAGAGAGGGAGAGAGAGGGAGAAAGAGAGAGGGAGAGAGTTCGTGTTTAGGCTTCTGATGAGAGAAATGAAAGCAAAGAACACATTGTGAAAGAGAGGATGTGCTCACAGAGCCTGGCGTCTCCCTTCTAAAGAACAGAGGGGTGGGATGAGAGGAGGTGGCGGAGGAGGATAACCAGCAGCCATGCCTGCTTGGCCACCAGCTCTGAAAAGGAGCGATGTCCCTTGAGAAATAAAAAGATAAGGAACCAAACCTCCTGTGTCCCCATCAGACACTCCTACACAGCAAAGCAGCACTGAGGCCACAAGCCGTACTTTTTCGAAAAACCACACTAATTAGTCCCTGAGCTCAGTTTAAGCATTGTTCCAACTTTTGCCAATAGTATACACTTCCCTGTTTATTATAAAGCATGTAGTATTTATAAAAGTGAGCTGACTGAATGTCAAAGCTTTGCATTAAACATATAAATCAAATTGACATACCATACAACAGGCGTACCATAATGCCACAATTAAGGCTGCATGCTTCCTTTATATAAAATGTCAGAAATTTGTACCTCCATTATTACTATCTTTGTTCATTTAATTGCTAACTCCAAAAGTGATTGTGCTACTGATGAATTCATTACGCTGTAGACGACTTGTTGAAGAGGTGAAGTGGCTGCGCTGTCTGCTCTTTTCATGTCCACAGGTGTGTTTTATTAAAGTCCTGCATCACGTCTCCTGCCAGCACAGTCCGGCTGAGTGATGAATGCGCTCAAGCTAGATTCAATAAGCACGCCTTGCAGACCGGCCGTGCTACTCGTCTCTTAGCCTACTGGCGCTCACTGATCAATGTGTCCTGACAAACACAAAGCAAAACGGCCAAAATACCTGCTCATCATGTGCGACAGGGCAAACACAGACATCCGCCTTCGGAGTACTGATTTCCATCAGCAGCTGTCATACTAGACAAGGCGGGGACAAATAAAATCAATTTGAATACCATCGCTTAATTACAATAGATATGACAAAAATAGAGGCTCTGAGGAAAACGTCTCGGGGATCCGTCGTGTTTTTTGTAATCATCAACTAAAAGTTCAGCATGGTTCAGCTGTGTTAATGAAATAGCAACCCTCTTTACAAGGAGTCAGTTCTCATCGCGTCAATTAGTTAACACATGCATAGGCAGCGCATACAAGGGTAAGCTATAAATGAACAGAAAGTGAACCACGAGCGTGTCGGAGATGTTCAACGTTATCGATAAAACCTTAAGAAAGCAGTTGGAGAGAAAGTGGAGATTAATCCAATAGATCTGGACCCCCTGTTTCCCACGGCAGTTAAACAGTGTGTCTGCATTGTCTCTTGTCTTGCAGTGTTTGCACTAAGTTGTACACTATGCACTTTATGTGGCTAGGACAACTTCTTTTTCAGTCCTCGCTCTGTGTTGATCTGTGTAGCTCTGTGTTGTTTTATGTAACACCATGGTCCTGGAGAAACATTTTCACTTCACTATTTACTGATTCAGCTATATATATGCTTGAAATGACAATAAAAGCTGCTTGACTCTTGACTTGAAAACTATAAAACAGTGGCCAGAAAGTAAGAGCTAAGTGAACATCAGTGCAGTTTTACAATACCAGAGACTACTCAGAGATCTGAAGAGGTTTAAAATCGATGCCAAGCTTGCTTTGTCATTATAAAATAATAAATATATAAAACAAGAAACTCTTCTCGGGATCTGTTTGTACATTTGACCGTTGTCTGCCTCTTTGGGGTGTAAATGTGCTAACACCAGCTGTAAAGAAATGTTAAAGGTAAGTCAGGTAATGCATGGAAAAAAAAAAAAAACCTTTCAAATGGCAAGGCCATAATGGAAGAAAAAAATAGTTTGAATTTTGTCAAGAATTTGACAAGCATACAGTACAAAGGAATTATGTGGTCAGACTTTTATGCATTTTTTTTAATCTATCCCATATTTTATAATTAATATATAATAACAAAGCTATATTTGTATTCACCTTTAGGATTTCGCTGTGATTTCTAGATGAAGTCTGTTACGGTGCCTGTTTCTTCACATGAGTTATATATGTGGGAGGCAGTTGATATCAATGGGACAAACCCTAAAACTCAATTTGTTACTGGCTAGCTAGCTAGCATCTACCCAATACAATCTCTATTACATTTAACTAAGGTGGACAAAAATGTTTGATGGTCTTGTCATGATCTAAAATAGTTTTTAAAAAACGCTCATTTGGATGTTTAGTAAAAAAAAACAGGTAGGAAAAGAGAAATCCAGGTCAAAACAGTTAAAAGTTCAAAGGGAGAATTTAAGCACAATCCATGCGCAATAAATATTTGAGGAAAGATCCCCTGAAGTGAGCAGGACCCAGGAATTTATGCAGAGTTTAGTCTGCTCTCACTGACCTTATTTTATCTTAAAATTCATGGAAATCAGTGCATAATTAAGTGATTGTACTGGAGAGATAGATTAAGCAGGAGCTGCTAATCAGTCCTCAGTTATAGGTATTCAGAATGCTCAAAGTTTGCCACAAATAGCTGGACAGAAATGTTCTAATCAGCCAGTAATGTAAATGAGAATCTGGACTGGCACCAGATTAGGTCGAGGCTAGCCAGGTCAGTCCAGGATAGTCGTCTGGCTTTTCACAGATTTACACTCTTTTGTCTTTACAGCTTAGTCGTGTCTGATTGTATCACCAACTCTTCCTAGTCTGTAGATCTGCTGGCAGTCGGCACGCAGTCATTCACAGCTAATCCTCGTCCGAGATGTACACAGCAGAAGAGATCTTGATTCTGATAGTGATGGCCACATGCACCATTTGCTAATTAGAGCTGATTGATGTTGATTGCTGTTTGATCTGCTCTTCAGAGCTTTTCCCTGCTCTAGCTCTCTGGAGCAAGTGACTGTTTAGAATCACATTAAATATAGAGCACACAATTCTTCTGGGGGTTGATCACAATGTATTTTAAGCTACTTAAATAATTCAATTCAAATGAGGTTTTTTTGGCCCATACTCAACTATATACAGTACAGCACAACATGCAGTAAAATACGTTTTTATAACGGTCTGTGAGATAAAACTAGAATCTCTACAAACCAGAATTTGCTTGTATCCAGTATAATTAGAAACTAGAAACTTTTATGACTTTTAATAATCTTTTTTTTTTTTTTATTAAAGTATAAAGTTTTATTAGCAGATTTCTTTGTATAGAAATACACAGGCTCATTATTTATCTCTGATTTACTAACAAATGTTCAAAGTCTTTAGGTAAAAGCTAATGTATGATATATTGAAATATCTTCTCTGAAATCACATCAACGACACAAGTTATGTAATTCTTTTAAATGGCAGTGACTTAAAAGACACACCCAGACTGCTGTTGATAAAATTGATATGCAGTTGATCCTAAGAGCATAATTCCAGCAAGTATGTACTGCTAGAGCTTTACACATTTAATGCGGCCTAAGAACATTTTATCCAAGACTAACCTTACTCACAGCACAGAGTTTTGAATCTGATCCCAGTTCAGTTCTGTCCAAAGACCAGCCATCATTTGTATCCATTATCTCTCCATTTATAACGTGTAGGTACCAACAATTAGTGACTCTTTCCTGCTGAGTTTGAAAAATAACTGTAATTATATTAGAAAGAAAACTGAAGCAGGGTGAAAAAACGCACACTCAAATCAATTAGATGTTCGAGGGAGGGACAGCACGACTTTTACAGCCCTGTAAAAACTTTTTAAATGATGTTTAAAAGCAACAGGACCTGAGTATTCACTTTGGATTCGTACAGATAACAGTCTCAGTCCTACCTAATTCCGGAGTATCGTTTAAATCTAGCCCCCACCACCATGAATCAATTACAAAAATCTTTTATTATCTGCTTATAATTATCATCCATGCTACAGCTTCCCTTCTTTTAACGGTGCAGTCACAAGGTACATGATTATCTATAGTGAAGAAATCCAACAGCTCCTGTGTCTGTACAGACTGATCCTTTGTCAGTATACAAACTAGAATTTCTGCCTGTTTTGGGATGCCCATGTTCAGCATTGGATTTCTTTGTCATGTTACTCTAGAGAGTTTTTTTAGTGCACAAGAATTTGTAGTGTTTTATAAGTCAATATATTCATAGATTTTTTTAAAAATTATTATTATTCACACAATTGTTTATACCTTCAAAGTAAATAGGGATATCAAACTCATCTCTGCTGCCTGAGGTACTCCAAGTGCTTGTGCTTAAAAATCTCAAATTGAAGGCGTCATCTTCAACCACTAAAAATCTGTGTACAGTCTGGAAACCAACAGTGTCCAGACTAATTTTATGTCAAATAATTTATTCGTTTATACTGTCCAGTAAGTCAACTTCCATTCTGCCGGTGGTATGGAACGCTAGAGTAATGGTAAAAGGGTTAATGTACTTAAAACAACGTACATGGTGAATGAATACAAGAACACAGATTTCATAGAGAATCCACACAATGTTCATACACCAGAATGTTCGTAAATGGTGTCTTACCTTATTTGCAAGCTGTATTTTCAGATTCATCCAGTTTTTGACAAGCTTTTGACAAGATTTGAAAAGGTGTGTTTTCAGTAGGTAAATATATACCTTTTTAGCGAGAATCGCAAGACAAATCTGACAAGAAGAAATTTTCTATCATTTTGCATTTTACTGGGTAACCTTGGGTGCTGCCAAAAAAAAAAAATGGAATTTTCAAATTTACCTTCTGTGTCCCTGGCAGTCTATTCACTGATGATCAGCTAGCCACCAGGGTATACTGATGTTCTGAGCTGTTTGTTTATTTTAATGCAAAGCACAAATCCATGAAAATATACACATATACTAAGTGTATTTTATGGAGTGATGAGGAGGATTTGATGGAGCATTTTCACACACGTCTCCAGGATCCCCCGCAGGCGAGCTGAGCGGCTGCAAAAAAAGAAGAAAAAAAAATTCCTCCTGAGAGCCTGGAACAGAATAAAAGTCCATCCAGCCATTGTCAGTTAGCCTTCAAAGGATCACACACACAGACTGTCTTATTAAAGACAGAGGACGTGCACGGGATAGTTAAGTGTGCAAACATTATTGCGAGTGTGGGTTTTCCACCTGTACAGAGTGAGAGATTTCAGCGGATAGACTGAGGCATTCCAGAGAGGCATGGCCATTAGATCCAAACTGCAGCATGTCTTTATAGCATTTTGTCACATCTATTAGCCTGTAGGTCACTTTCTCTTGTGGTAACCTGCAGAGAAAGCAGATTTTGTATTCATGTATGCAGTTTGGACCCTCAGGCTACTTAGCCTAAAATTCCAAGAGTGCAACCCTTAAATTCCTTCAGAGATTTGAGCTCACTGGTCTCAAGGACTCTGATGCTTTAGGTATTCACTGCAATGTGTCACTTGCCTTTTTTTTTTTTTTCTTTTCCCTGCCACCCCAAAATGAAGGGTAGCTATTCAATCGTGTGGGTGTGTGTGCTGGAATGGACGTGACAGCATTTCTGATTGAATTCAACTTGCCTCCTTATTTGGTGGCTGTCTCAGGCTGACAGAGGGCCTCCTAATTGTGTGGACCTTTATGTGCCCCACACTGATGAGATCATTCTGACTGTTGTCTGTGACTAACAGCCATCTCACCTGCTTCAAGTAATTACCCACAGGAATAGGTTCTGAACACATCGGTATCCCTTCCCTACACGTGTCTGTTTGTATGTTCGAAATCCTTTTTTTGTCAATATGACTTTTTATTTATCTAGAAAAATCAAATCTTTTCAAGCCAGTATAATTAATCTGTGTTGTAAACTGATGTTGATTTTTTTGTCCCTGGTTAGTCAATTAGAACAGATTTTTTTTTAGAGCTTCTTGTTTTGCTGAATTTGCATAAAAATCCTTTAAAAGGATTAAAACTCCAACTTGAAATACATTAAATAGGTTTATAAATAGTTTAGAAATCCAATGTAGAAGTAGTAGAGACAGCAAACCTTGGACTCAAAGTTAAAGGGTGCAGAGATGCGTGAGTTACTGAGATGACGGGCACAATGGTGTTTACAGCAGTATTAGCATGAAAGTTTTAAAGCCTTATCTGTTTGAGCAGGTGTTCTCCAAGTAAATTTTTACCTAAAAATATATACTGAGCTTTAGAAAAGTAGGCAAGATGTAAGGCACGTGTAATCTTTTCTTCTTTATCACACCATGCAGCGTGCTATACTGAGACATCTGAATAGCTCTTATCCTAAGCCAGGACCTGTGTTCACTGCAGTGACAGCAATAGTGTCACACTCTTCTGTGCACGCCAGCCATCTCCTTCTCCCCTCCTGATATCTGCAAATGTGTAAAGAACCTGAGCTTTGTCATCTAGACACTTTGTGCTGTTTATCATAGAGTCCTGGCTTTTACACTGACACTCGCTGCTATATATTCAAGCAAAACCTGACATGGTGAAGACAGAGAGCTTGTCAGGGCTTCATGGTGTTTTTAGCAATAAGTCAACACGGTGCACGATGTACAGAGCTAAACAGAAAGAGGTGGCATTGGCATTACCTTGACGTGTAATACGACTCGTCATCGAGTACAGAAATGAGACGGCGAGTCACCTCAGGTCATTTGAGACAGATGTGAACTGTATACCAGGTGGACAGAGTGTTGCTGGTTACCAGATAGTGTTGGAGGTTGCCATTCGGAGAGGATATGATGGTATCTGACACCTGCTTGGATTGGATGACGGTCTCTACCTCGACCTGCTTTCACACACAGACCGTTACTCAGATTCAGCTTGGCCACACATATATCACACGAGCAGAGCGGGCCTGGGAAAAGAGAGCAAACTAATATGTATGTCTTTTTTGTCTGCTTGTGGTTTGACACAAAAACGGATGGCCTTTGGTTGATGAATGCCCAGAAGAGTAGCCCATTTAGGACCATTCATAAGAAGTGACATTTTAATTCTACAGCCTTTCAAACCTTTGCTACAATTTGTAACTGTCATCTGCACTGTCTAGTCATGTAGGAAGGCATTGGGTGTGCTTGAGTAACATTTCATACAGGTCTACGCAAATTCACTGGTCATGTATAGGAATATATTACGCAGTCTACGGGATATGGAGAAAACACAAGGATACAGATTTGACCTCAAGTTTAATGGAAATGTATAGATTATTGTTGTAATTTTGTCTGTGTTATCGGAGCTGAAAGTAGAAACGCAAAAACGTGTGCGAGTATGGAACAAAAAGAAGTCATAACAGGCTGTGGGTCAAAGCTCACATGCTGTTCAGAATATTTTATTAATGCTCTGCATCAAAACCTTGAAATATTTATCATTTTCTTGTGTGCAGTTTTACTACAACTGTCCACATTTATTATTCAATTATTCACTCAGGATACCACCTTCATAGGAATTGCTTAAATATTTTAAAAAGCAATACAAGATGATCTATGAAAGGTTTCTGTCAAAACCTGTGAGGTAGCATAAAAGTTTTCTGAAGTATATTGTTTTGTTTTTAGAGGAAAAAAGAGAGAACAAATATTACTGTGTTTGTTGTATATCTTACACTGTAAGCATAATATAATACTATCTAATAGTTCTTGTATTATACTAGATTGTATAATATATTTTTATTACATACAGTTATAAAAAGTCTTTTATAAAGTGTCTACTTCTGTTTATTGTATTTACGTCTTAGTGAATGAATTGAATGTTCCTTACCTGAAATTCAGTTTGCATTAAAACTGTTACGGAACATTATCTCAGTACAGCTTCACTTATTTACCATACTCATACAGTAGCTAAATCCTATACTGAGGCCCTACAGCTACACTTTATGGTCCCAAAGCATGTGGACACATGGCCAGTCACACCCACATGTGCTTGTTGATGCTTGTTCAGTTCTAGATTTAATCCCACATTTCTCATTTTCTTTCTCCTTTAAAATTCGATTCTGGAGCATGACTGCACTACAAACATTCCTGTATTAATAATAATTATAAACTACAAATTACTGCCAACATGGGTTACTAGTAAAATACTTTAACATCTACAGTAAGTGTAAAATGTTTACAGCATTTGGGGCATGTCCTTGTCTAGAGTGACTTACATTTATCTCATTTATACAACTGAACAGTTGAGGGTTGAGGACCTCGTTCAAGGCCCAGCAGTAGAAGCTTGGGTGGTTCTGCCATTTCAACTCACAACTTTTTGTGCAACATATTAAACTCTGAGCTGCCACTTCCCAGCAAAGTGTTGTAATATACACATTACACAGTATACAATAACACCAAACGGCACAGTTGTTTATTTGTTTGGCTCAAGACACAACTGACCTGAAGGTGAAAGGTCTTGCTCAGAGACCCAATCAAGGCATTTTAGCAATGTTGGAATTTGAGCACACAACCTTAGTCATATAGCCACTACAGCTATCTCACTGACTTTGTTTGATATGCTGCTACAGTTCACTCTTTTAGTGGAGTTGATTCAGTAATAAAAGTGGTTGAATTAATGTCAGTTGTTGTTGCAGTGTAGTTGTAGTGGCTCATTTTTTTAAGATGTCACAGACCAGCAGGTCATGCGTTGAAATGGTTGATTACTATTTACTACTATACTATTTTTATACTATACTAAATATACTATTTACTGAATACTATTTTTACTCTATAATTCATTCATTCATACATACATACATTCATCCATTCTACAGTATGTAGGGAATTACTCATTCAGCCACAAGAGCATTAGTGAGGTCAGGCACTGGTGAGGATGCCTGGAGCACAGTCCAATAAGCATTTCAGTTCATCCCAAAGGTGTTCAAAATGAACTCTCAAAAGGGCTCTCTGCAGGACTCTCATGTTCTGTCACAGCACCCTTAGCAGAACATGTCTTTATAGAGCTTGCTTTGTCCTTAAGGGATCATGCTAGACCAGGTTTGGACCACTTAGTTCCAGTGAAGGCAAACTGTAGTTCTGCATTCTATATCATTGTGTCATGACATCATTATACTTTCAGAGCTGTGTTTGTGTAATTATGTATAATGAGGTTAATATTAGCAATTTAAAGAATTAAACACAACAGTGTGTGTTATAGGACAATAATTAATGACAGCACGGTATGAACAATTATTCACAAAACAAATTCCTGTAATCACTTACTTTTATAGCAGCTGTAAATGATAATTTCCTCACCAGCCTTTCTCTTTTTAATAAGACATAAATGGAGAAAACTTCAAGAAAAAAAAGATGTTCTTTGTCCTGAAGACTCTCCTGTGGCTGAAATCTTACAGCTTTAACTTTGACTGCTTCCATAAATATTTCAGAATATATACAGAAATCTTCATGATTATACTTTTTCTAAAATCAGAACATTTTTATTCCTGTATTTAAATAATGTACCTATATTACTTATACATGAAAGGTATAACAATATTCTAGTCTGTGACCTAGTGAACCTGTACCAGGATGTATTCTTTGATCGACAGTTCAAAGCCTTTTTTTGTACGTCGCTCTGGATAAGGCCGTCTGCCAAATGCCATAAATGTAAATGTAAAATGAGCTTTTCTTCAGCTTGATAGAAAGGTCTTTGCAAGATTCTTACATAACTGATGAACATCACTGACATTCAGCTTCTGAAGCTCTTTCAGACATTGACTGTAATTGTGTAAGTTTAGCAAATGAACCAGAAATGCAGCTTCAGTATTCAGAAGAAAAAGCCCACAGACCAGAGCGGATGCATGTTCCGTAGATGATGCCTCAAGCTGCATTCAGTGAGTCATTACTCGATACTAATATAGCGTCTGGCAAATCATCTTAATCACAGGTTGCACTGCACCACTCTAATAACCCAGTCACTCTCACAGCCTGTGAGCCTCCTGCGGACACATCTGCTGTCAATAACATCTTGATGCCAGGATCAATCATTTGTATTTGATCATAGAAAAGAAATGGGATAGTATTACATGTAATTCTGATCACTCCCTGTTTGTCATAAGGTTAGTGCTGAGTTCAGAAGCTCCATTCTGTGAAGTACTTGTGTAAAAGCGTGTACATACTCACAAACCTGGAAGGGCCACTTGAAAGTTGAACTAACTGGGTTCCACGCTTCGCTGTCCTCAGCTGCTGGAGATGATTACCCCTCAAGCTGCAGTCCACTAGAGCTCCAGACACTTTTGCTCTGGTCATACATCGCTGTATATAGAAATGTCTCTCATCTGCGATAATAGTGTATAGCGTATCACATCGAGTCTGCATACAAGTTATTTGAAAACACACCAAAGCAGACACACACTCTCTTCGGAATACTGATCTGAACACACACACATACACATATATATCTCCTTATAGTTCTTGGAGGGGAAATGTAGCTTCCATGTGGTGATGTAACTCCTGTTCAAATTGATGTGGCCTACTTTCTTTGTTTGTTCACACAGACGTGCAGAAAATGCTAGCAAAATAATGCTTGCTGTAATCACTCATTGCTCTGCACCCAGGCATCTAGGAGCTCAGGGAATCAGGCAAATGGGTTTACACACACTAACATTAAAGCTTTTGGCCTTAGTGTTTGTGCTGGAATTGAGAGATAAGTGTGAAATCACATCATTACTGGCACCAACCTGCCCTGCAGGCATGAAAATGCTCAGTGATACATCCATGGTCACGACTGGAGCTCTGATATGTTATCACATACATTCCTGGACATGGCTGGATTCCCTGCCTCTCGGCCACGTCTGATAATCTCTTCTGTGTCTCTGAGGTCCTGTAGCATATTCCTGAGAAAGGCCTTTTCAGTGATTTTAATGGATTCACCCATGCGTAATATGAGCAAGTCAATACCATGATTTCCATGACCCTCCCCTCACCCCTTTGCCCAAAGAGCCCTTTATATCATTCTTTTCTATCTCACTCCCAATTCTGTGAGTTTCCTAAGTGCACATATACACCCTGTCCCCATCCCCCTGGTTTCATTGACCCCATCGTCTCTCTGTGTCCCTCAGAGCACAGAATAGGCTTTAAAGCAATTCGTTGTGGCCTTGTGTTTGAGAGGAATTATGTCACCCTGACTGACCTGAACTCGGGTTAGGGGCACCAGGGTAAATGGTAAAGCAGTGAAAGGGTAGAGAACAGTTTTAAAAAATGTCTTTGTGTATGTTTTGGCCTTGTGTGTGATTGACTTTGGGCAAATGATACATCTGAGATCAGTAGGCTTTAACGGACAGACTGCTGCATTGTCATGGTGAGGTTCATAGATGATTCTCATGCAGTCTTTTAGGATTATTGTTACACTTATGCCCTTTTTTTCTACGTACACAAGTCATAGCTTAAAAGCACTTTATAGAATTACTTAATATATTATGACATTTTTTTAAATTTCCTCAAAAGTTCTGTTGGTTCCAGTTAACTTTGACTTTAAACATTTTAATAGAAAGGTTTCTGTTGTTGTTTTTAATAAAACTTTTAAATGTTCTCCCAGAAAGAAAAACATGGGTTCATGTCCTCCTGGAAGTCTTATGTCAGATCTGTTCATGTCACTTTGATCAGACCAAGATTGAGATGAAAAATAGAGCAAAGTTTTCAAACTCTACTAAAATGACTATCTACTTTTTTAGGGTTTTAATCAATTTATGAAGCCACTGCAAAAAAAAATCTAAGTTTATTACATTTGAATTAAAAAATTTCTCTCTTATAGGTGTTTTAAGTGTTAACCAGTTTGTTTGTGTTTCAATAACCTGTTGCATAAACCATAATCACTGAACACATGAAAATACCTGAAATCAGCTTATGAGACGAGTAAACATTCAAATTCCACACATTTATCGTCAGCTAGAGATCCACTGATTCCACCATGTTTTCTCTCTGACATGCCCCAAACTGACTCTAACCTGGAAACTCAGAGATCAACGCGGATCCAAGGTTTCCCCACATGTAATTCAGACTGTATGGTGGTGCTCATGTACATTCATCTCAAGATACAATCTTTCCGACATGACGCACCATGTGGTGTCTTTAATGGTTCCAGGTGGAACTTTTCTGTCTAAGATTATTCTACATACTTTATATAATAAATAGAGTTCAACTTTCTCTATTGAGTGAGTGTTTGTCAGACAGAACCATTCCCCAAGGCTTCGTCTCAGCAGAGAGTTCTTGTCAGAAAATACGGTCATCTACTTTTTGTATCTTCTTTTTTATATTTAGTTCAGTTAAGAAACAGGGGTTTCTTATTTTCTTTGCAAATAAAACCCAGGTAGCTCTGTGATGAGTTGTGATAGTATATCTTGAGCGAAAGTACAAGGTTATCTTCACAGAACGTTCTGCCTACATGACTCATGGCTGAAATCTCATACGTTTACTTTTACTATAAGAACTTAATTATGCTTCTGCACATAAATCCCTAAACCCTGAGAAAATCATCCGAGATAATCAACTTTGCTTATCGTTCCAGAAATCACTGGAGGGAATAAGCTTCCTCAGACAGTATTTCAAGCAAGTTGGTTTGTTTGTTTATTTGTTTGTTTGTTTTTGCAAAAGCATCTATAGGACCAAAAATATCTGCTTGCTTACCTTTCTGATATGAAATAGGTTGCATCTGTGGGCAGCAATTTTCCCCATTACGACCAGCAGAAATGTAATCAGTCTCTTAATGGATTCAGAGGAGATTCGGCTGAGAAAGTTTGAGTTGTAATTAAATCGGGTCTCTTGGGTTGACTAAGAGAAGTGGTCTATCAGTTCTGAATGAAGTGCAAAGTCTGGATTACAGAGGAGAATGTGCAGAAGCTTTATGACTCACAGCGCAGGAGAACAAAGCATCTGGCAACCCAGTGGCCCATGGAATTTTAAAGAGTACTGTTATATATTGGAATTTTGGTAGAGTTTGGTAGGATTCTTTACTTGTCACTCTCTTGTTCATCTATACAAAGACAGAAGAAAATGTACAGTATTTATTTGGGAATGTAATACTTTTATTTTAGAACAACCTCTTTACCTTTAATTCAACATGCCTTCCTGATTGATTTACTGTACAATAATTCCTTATTAATTTTCTTTACAATAATTAGGTATAACTATGATGCCATTGTATTTTTATCAAATAATATGATACCATGATATCAATTAGTTCAGACTATTTTCAAATAAATAACAAATTTTAATACTAAATTTATATTTATCCCTAACGAGCAAGCCTAAGGCAAAGGAAGAAACGTCAAGTGGAATAATGTCTTTTTCTATGACTGTATATAGTCAAGTGGAGTTGTGTAACCAGGAGCTTTTAGCTGAAGGTTACAAATGCTAAACCTACAAAATAAATACAGACATTATCTTTATATATACAGTACTGTGCAAAAGTCTTAGGCACCATATTATCTGTAGTACAAATTTTGTTCTATAAGTTTAGGATGTCTGCA
>JAOTRN010000048.1:7649186-7669987 GCA_028566695.1 Bagroides melapterus
AACAAAATTTGTACTACAGATAATATGGTGCCTAAGACTTTTGCACAGTACTGTATATATGCTTAATTTTGCCCTGCAGATGAAACTGATTTTTTTATGAACCGAGGCACAGATATACCTTGCTGTCTCTTTTTTTTAAACCTTAATTTTTTTGGGGGGTTCATCTCAATGTCAAAAGGGCAGCCCAAGCATTACAGGTGAAGTAGTTTCACAAATCATCCACACTGTAGAGTGACTCATACTGCCAGTGTCCCCACTTGATATCAACATCAGTTGTTAACTGAAGATGTTCTGTGCTTTAAATGAGATGATCACCACACTCTAGCCTTTCTAGGCCAGGTCATTTTTTAGACCACACTGCACTGAGAAAACACTCCTATATTTTGTCTCTCATGTGTCCAAAAAAAAATGACTTGGTCATTAATGGGACTTGTTGCCATGGCAACACGCAGGCCTTTGGCAGGAACAAGCCTGGGACCACTTGCCCAGCAGTCACACAATTTCTCCTCTGATCCTGGAGTTGTTGGCCAAGAGACTCTGATTGCATAGTCATTAACGTAATCCAGGAGCAGTTCTAAACCTAACTGCTCACTGGTCACGGATAATTGTCTGTTCTCTTTTGCTGGCCATATCTCCAGTGGCTCTAACAGCATGGTCCAGGTGGCTCCTTTGTTCCCCAATTCTCTAGATAAACTTGATTTCTATGAGTGAAGCCAGGAAGTGCCACTCCACCTTGCCAGTTTCTAAGAGAGCACTTTTGATGGCACACAACACTTAGCATTGTGGTATTCAGACAGCTCAGCTAATACTCCTGGGCCTAGGGAGGTATGTTACCAGCTGTTCAGGAGCTTAATTTGCAAATTTGTGTGCTGTTGGGGGGGTACGTGCACATCTGTGTATAGCCTTTAGAGTTTTTCTCTCTGGATGTCGAGTCTAATGAACTCACACCAGTAGATTTATTGTTGGAGGGAAACTGGATAGATTTCCGAGCTGCTGTTCAGATGTATGCATGTGTGGGTGTGTGTATTTGTTTATTATATGTTTACCTGGGCCAAGTTTTCTCTCTTAGCAGCTGGCACTCACTTCCTTGGCTAGCTTGCACTAGCTTTGACTACAATAGAGAAACCATTCGAGGATTCATATCAGCCTTATTGAAAATCTGTGCAGTATCTGATTTTTGTCCAGTGTGCTATGACCTCGCTCTGTTAATACCAGTCTCTTTTACAGATTCTAACTTGAAGATACGAATTTATCTGTATTTTCTGTACCTAAACATCAAAACGAGTGTTCGCTGCAATGCCCTGGTCTCATTTGCCTAAGTAGTTACCAGCTGTTGTGTGAAAATGATTGGGGGTATAATAGTTGATTTTGTAATTAATGGAGCTACTAATTTATTATTGATCACCCTATTAAATGAAAAAGAAAGATGTACACAAATACATCTTATCCTGTGTGTTCTGTCCCTGGCTTATTAATACGTCATATCAATATAGTATTAAAAGTATTACAATTTGTAGTATTAACATTCAGCTCATTGTGAACAACAGATCTATCCTGAGGTGTGAATATGAAACATTTATTATTCTGGGGAAATCACATCAACATAACATATGTCTCATCATGCGCATCATAATCATCATGTCAGAGCTGCAGCCATATTAAACCTGCTCTTAGTATCAGTAGACAAGTTACAAGAGTGCAAAGTTGAGCGAAGATGTTGCTGAAAGGGAGCCATTTGAAAATGAAGTGAATGTAGGGAGGAAAATGTGTTCTTAGCTCCCATAATAGCCCACATATGGAAAGCCCGAGGGTTAATTTTATCCTTAGTGTCTTTGGCCAATAGTTTTATTCAGGCATGATTATCGGTTCCCATTAAGGCCTATCTCCTGTGACACATGGAGAGCAGAGCACTTAGCACTTGGCAGGTCTTTACTTTCTGCATGGAGATTGACAGGCAGCTTCTTTTCTGAGTGAGCCGTGATTCAGCTAACTGCTGAGTGGCGTAATGTGGCTGCAGCAGGAATGCAGGAGAGTTGCATAAAGATGGGGATGGCATGCATCACCTTGCATCTAAAAAAAATCAGCCCTGATATTAAAACTCCTCCACATCAAAGTGCATTTCATACACACGGTTGCTCTGGTCTGGAGTTTTAAATATCAATTTGTCTAAAGAACTTTTAAGCCGAAGTATCATGTTATGTCAGGAACTGTTTAACACCTGGTCCTCTAACTCAAGCAGTTATTTTATTTATTTATTTATTTAATTTTTGTTATCTGTACTGGAAACATTTTCTCTAGAGGTGTGAGTAATGTCAGATATGCTGTTTCCACCCTGTGTTTAGCCACATTTACTCTGCTGCTACCGAGGCAATAAATATGTTGTTTTTTTTCTCTTGTCGGCAAAAAAAGTTGCCTAAGGAGCTCCTTCTGAATTTATATATTTGAGCAATATTAATTCATCACCTTTTCTAAGTGCATGGTTCCAAAAGATGTGGTGGAAGCATTCCAGCTTCATCACCCGTGCATTACTCAATTACCCAGTATTTATTGGGCGTTAAATTAAGTATTTCTGCTATTGCACATTTTATTCCATTAAAAGGTCAGAGTCTGGTAATATTTTTAGAAACTATCCATATCAACTCCTACGTTCTCTCTTCCAGGTGCATTCCAGAGGCCCACCTTGGCAGTTAGAGGAGAGGTTGGCCTCAGTCATCATGAGAGCGTTGCCACGGAACCTAGTTTCCCTGGCTGTGTCTGGGCTTTTCCTCTGTCTGCTCTCTTTTGGCATCCCTGCTGTCTTCTCCCAAAAGCCCACATCTCCCACCGAGCCCAACCCAAGCATTCAACCACAGAGCAGACCAGAGTGTACCCACCAAAAACACCCTATTATCTCTATTCAAGGTGAGTGCTCCTAGCATACCGCTTCTAAGCTACGAACATCGATATTCTCCAGTTCTTCCAGTTCTTCCTGTAACAAATGTTTTTTAGAAATCCTTTCAATTTTTTTTTTTAATTTGTACACTTGAAATTTGAGGCTACAAAAATCAGATCTAGCATGTAAAAGCCAGTTCTACATTTATTTGGACATCTGACGTCAAGGAGTGTTTAAAAGGATTAAAGACGCTAGTGGCTCGGGTAGATTGAAAAGGGATTTGCTAGCAAATATTTGACATTATACAATATTGTAAATGGCTTTATTTCTAATTATGACTTTGCTGAAAGTTATTGCTTCTTTATTATATTAATCTTCGCAGGCTGAAATTCGAGAGGTTTCATGATTCATGATTAGTTAATGTTTAATGATGTGTGTTTATTATTGCACACTTTGAAAGCTACTGTATGTCCAGTGTCCTGTGAGAGATTGCAGGGCTCGGGCTCACACCGTTCACACTCCACCTCTTTGTGTGACTGGAGTGAAATAGGGCCGATGTGTGCTAATGCTGATGAACACGCCCTGTTCTGTAGCAGATGAATGACTTTCATTCCTTGCACGCCCCGATTGTCAGCTCATGAATAGAACAGAACCAGTCTTCCAGACAATATCTTAGGTAGCCAAAAAATGCAAGATAAGCCTTTTTGGTTTAGGCAATAGACACAGATATGTACTGAGAGTGAAAGACGAACCAATGGACGTACTGTGGGTTTGTGTTTATTTGTACTAATGTACAATACCAATCTCTTTCTGGGTATTTTCTGACATTTTCTGCCTTCTTTCCTGATTTTTTTTTTCCAAAAAGGGTTAAACAGGGTAAAAAAATAGAAATGACAGCCACAGGGTTTGATATCACCTGGACAATAGAGCAACCATAGCTCATAAGGACATTGCCTGTAGCCTGCACTTTTTATTGCTACTAAAAAGACTTGAGGTCTTTTTTGTTTGTGTTTTGTGTGTGTAGGTGTGTGTGTGTGTTCTTTATTTTTTTGCCACATTTCTTCAGGGAGGGCACTAAGTTGTTCATTATTCAAAAGTGTTAGAATATACTACTATTTGGTAGAACAACTAAACTTTGTTATTAGAAAACACGTAAAAGCAACCAAACTCCCTTCAATTGTTTCCCGCTTTCACCTTCACACAAAAATGGCTGCCGTTCTCTCCTTCTCATGGTATTCCTTACGCTTTCGTCATGGCCATTCATCAAAGCAAAACTACTCTTGCACTGCTGAACAATCAGCTCTGTATTGTAAGCTAGCTCAGCTAAAATATCCTTTTATGTTAGCCCAATTGCATAGAAACCCCTCCGTACACCTTAAAGCCCTCTTTTATGCTAGAGCATTGGTATGGAAGTCATGCCACAATGAAGGTGTGGGCTAACCCTAAGATTAGCTTCTTTGATGGATGAGTATTTTTAAGCAGAGCAATCAGGCAGCCACTGTGAGGCGTTACCTGGGGATAGGAGGATAGGGGCCCATGCTCTAATCTCTGGGAAGCTTTCTGGATGGATCTTGCATGCTGTTAAAGACGAGTGATAGTGGTCTATGTTCTCTTTTTGTTAAAAAAAAAAAAAAAAAGTTGCTTGAGTGCAGCGAAGTGTGGCTGCCTCAGCAGGGGCTCTTCTAAAGCTTTCCGCTAGACCCAAGCTTCACATGCACATGACCTGCGTTAAGCTTCATACCAGTGGAACGAGGATTACAATTCCTTAATCTGATACGTACATTTCAGTCCCTCCCCATAACCAGATACATTTCCTATGTAATCATTATAACATGCTCACTGCAGAACACTTACCCCGAATAATCACGCCAGCACTCTGAAGGAGGACGGAGGCCGCATGGGACCAGAGCTAAGGGATGTCATCGCAATATTGTGTGCACAGCACTAAAAAAAGTTCATGAAAAGACAGCCCAAGTTTCATTCCCTAAATACTGCCATTAAAGGCAATCCAAGTCAGTGTTGAATTCACTGTAAAAGTGTCACTATTACTGCCCACACACATGCTGATGGCCCTGCGATTTCCAGAAGGGCTAATTTCTGGATGATAATCCCCCGAGACCCTGAATTTAATGCCATAAGCCTTGTGTGTAGATCAGCCTGAAGATTTGAGCTTTTTAGAGACTTACTCTTCTTTGGTGAAATGTCAGTAATCACCCCACAGACAATAGGCAACAGTAAGTCGCTACTCTGTCCGGTTCCGTTCTCTCATTCTCTCTACAGCTACTGTAATTGGCCCCAGATTGTTTCTCTGGACTTGGGGAATGGACTTGCTCTCTTCTGTCTACTGGGTAATAGTTGTGCTGTTTAAATATGGACAGAATCGTGTTCTGTGTACTAATGCAGGGCGTTGAAACTTCGAAAGTTTGAGAGCATGTACTGTTTCACTACAATTAGGCTGGGGTATTTGGGTTGCTGGTTAGAGCCACTCTTCTGCTGTCATGCAAACATTATTTAGTCTGTCATTTTTTTGGTCCCAATGTTTGGCTTGTGCTTCTGCACACTTTTGCATGGCTTTTTTGTTCATACCGCAGACACATCTAAGGCAAGTTTAATAGCTTATTGAGATTTCAGACCATAAATGTTTTTCTCACTGCTTTTGCTTGAAGTTTTTTTTCTGCCTGGCTGAACTGGTCCTCCATTACCGGAATTGTCCTGCGCTGCCCCAGTGGAGTTTGACGTCCTCTTCTGCAAAGTGACATTTCAAAGCCTATTCATTGTTCTCACTTTTTTTTTGATTATCAGTCTGGAAGGATTTAGATTTCTGAATCATTTTCTGCCTGTCTGCTCATCCAGTAGCCACCTGCCCCAAAGGACACAAACAACATGGAAATCTCACCACAGGCAGACAAAACAAAGGCAAATTTGCTATTTGCTCAGATAAGTTTCCGTCTGCCTCCCCTGATAAGATTCTAGACGATCCGCAGAGAGGCGAGCCAGTCTTTTGAGAGGAGAAAAGGAAAATAAGGGTGTGTTTGGAAAGCGAGACAGCGAGGTACCTCCATCTGTCAGGGGACACTTCTGGTGCTATGCTTGTATTGACAGCTACCTGTCCTAGTCTGTGCACCAATCTGGGTTTTTTCCACTAGCCATTTTTTAAAAAGAATCTATTTAAATGCCATTCTTTTTTTTTTGTATAGTGGTCTTGGTATTCTTTAACATGTAATATTTGTCAGCAATAGTGTTTGTGTCACTGTATACTTTTTAAAAATTAAGTAATATTCAGCATAAGCATAAAATTGTAATTTCTTCCTTATCTTCTACCTCTGGCATTTCTGTGTGTCATTTAGCAAGTTCAGAGACGTTGCTGGTTTCGTACTGATAGCCAGCTTCACAAAGCCACAAGCAACCTAAGAATTAATCATTGTCACTGAAACAGATGACAGTGCAGTCCGGCGTAGCTCCGGCATTAAGCGTTGTGCGATGTCTCATACCTTAGAGTTTGTCCTTTTCCCAAACCACCAGAAATAGATTGACTCTAAAAAAAAAAAAGTCTAAAAAGTTTATTTAAAAAAAATTGAGTTAGGGACAAAATCCATTTGTAAAAAAATGTGATAAGTGCAACCATTAAGATAATAATCTTAAAAGTATATAGTGTTTTTTTTCCCTCTTCTTCTTTTTCTTTCTTTTTGTGTGCTCATACTTCATACTAAAGAGAAAATTACTGGTCATTTTCTACATGTTCTAAAACTCCCAGCTCCAATTTCTTTGAAAAATCTGTCCGAAACACAAAACTGAGGTCAGCGGACATGGCAGCTATTTTAGCACAACTGCTTTGTCTACAAACATGTAATTACAAAGCTGTGGCATGCAACAGTTTTTCATCATTCAGAAGAAACCAGACATAATATTTCCATATAGTGTTTCCCATGTTGGACATTACAGCCTGACTGAAAGCAAGTAAATGTAGAATATTAACTTACAGTATCTGTAGAAAGTTGGGGTGTTAAGTAATGACTTTGCAAATATTGGAAGCACTTCCAAATAGGTCCGTGGATTTTTGCTCTAAAGTAATTACTATTAAATGAAATGCCCAGTCTGTCTCTCCTGTAGGCAGGAAATTGTTGATGTAATCAAAGAAAGCCCATTGTTAATGGGACAAAAGGTTGCTGCAACCTATATCCCATTCAGACATGAGAATAATTATTCTAAGTGAACACTGACACTCTAATGCAGGTTGATGTTCTGATAATAATTTCATTATACCATTATTTGAATTCTATTGGTGAATTTGAAATTCAGTTCAGCACAGTAGACAATAGACTTTTTGCGCTGGAAAAAAAAAACCCTAGCTTATTAAATTGACCTAATTAAAGTGCATACTTCGGTTCACCACGATTGAATTTTGTAACATTTTTGTATTTTTACATTTTGTAAAAATTTTTTGAGCAAAGAATCGAACCCACAACGCTGGCATTCTAGTTATAATTTATTCTAGCATGCAGGGCTTGATTGTTGGAATAAAGTGGAATATGTGGCTAATCAGATGTAAGAGAAAGTAATACATATAGTGTCCCTAAAAATATTCATTTTAAAACCCGAAAGTGATTTGATTGCTTATATCAAACGTCATTTTAAGTTTGTAATTAGTAGATTGAACAGTATAAAGTGATTGTGATCCATTCATGTAGTATTAATGTAAACCAGGCTCATTCTACATAAATCGGGCTAGTAATTTGTTTAAATTAAGTTTAGTATAAGCAATGAAATCATGTTTTGATTAGAAATGTAATGTTTTGTATATGTAAACTATATGGAATATTTTTTTCTTAAATCTGACTGAATTCATGTTGCTTTTTTACAGTATGGCTATTTTACAGCATTATTTGTTTGTTTGTTTGGCCAAAATGACACCTTCTGTCATTTTGGTACTTCACAATTACAGGCATGTTGTGGTAGGATTTGATGATTGTAATGACTAAATATTAGGTGTGTAGTATAACAGGGTTTACTATGTAAGCTCAAATGTGATGAAGTACATTTGTCTTCCATAGAACATCCTAAAAGTTATGTTTAAGTCACCTTTAGTGTCATTGTAAAGCACTGCTAAATCCAGCCTCATCCTTAAGATCTGAAGCTAAACTCCAAAAAATCCAGCCAATATTCTGTCTGGGGGCAACAGGATTTATAATCATCCCTGTGTATTTGTATGGACTGCTAGGCCCAAGACTCATCTTATGAAGAGGCATTCAAGCATATAATGGCAAGAGTAAGGAGAAAGGAGAAATGTCTAAAAGTGGACTCTTAGTGTTTATTTCAACACCAAAATTTGCATAGACAGCTCACACGGTTCTCCTTTAAAATTGTTGATTGTTCACAGAGTCTACAAATAAAGAATTGGTATCAGTGTGGAAAGTGCTTTACTGATTTGCTGGATGTGCAGCTTTCAGCTCTCTCTTCTGTGTTAAACACTTCTGCCGTTGTCCTCAGTGAGCTGTAACCCTGCAGTGTGCTGAGGCAATCCAGATGTTAGCTTTACACTCATATTGGTCTGCAAAGCCTGAGCTGTATTTCAGCTGTCTCCTACTTTGCTCCATTTCTCTTAAGATCCATTCAGCGCTCTTCTGAGCCTCATGAGTGAATGACACACACACTTGAAACGACGTATGCATGTGATTTAATCTGCCAAGGAGCGTTTGTCAATCATTCACGTATTATAATAGCGTGCTTGCCGCTACACCCTTGTGTGTGATGAGGATTATGTTTTTGTTTGTTTTTTTCAAGTTCTGGTTATAATTTTCAAGTACTTTTTTATTTCTTCACATTGTGTTGATGTACTGAATCCAAACAGATTTGATATTAAATGGTGTGTGAGACACATTTGGGGCTATAACTGCTCATTAAACCTGAATGGGATCACTGCAGGGTGTTGTGTTAAAACTTTCTGGTGTGGATAAACACTACAAACCCCTCAGAGGGCTGTGATTATGGAACCCTGCTCTCGTTATGTCTCTGTAAAGGATGACTTGAATTGTGCTGCCATATGGTAACAGTCAGACTCAAGCACATCCTTTAGCAGCATGTGGCAGTGATGCACGGATCATACGCCTTGTCTCTTCCTTTTCTCTCAGTAGACTTGCTTAAAATGGTCTTGATTTATTTGCTCATGTGAGACTGAGATTGTTTTGCTTGAGCCAAACATCTGGATGATTGAGACCCTTGACACTGTGGTCTGAGGTTTTAGTTCATATGTTTTGCCTGGGACACAGGTTCCCCAGGGTTCTGACCTGAACAAATACAGCTGAATTTATTTTGAACCTTCAAAGCTTTAGTAAAATATGCACCATACGATGCATGATGGATGGTATGTGACAATATCATTGGTTTAGTGTGTCTAGAGTTTGTCTGGAGATTCCTGACTGTGACCAAAGGATTGTTTTTTTTTATTAGAAACTGCGTTAAGAAATGAAATGGTTGTCTGTATAAATTCAAAAGATCCTATGTAATATTAAACGACTCAACGGGATCTTAATCAGAAGGTGAAACTCGTGTAATATTTCCGACCACTTTCCCAATACAGTGATGTCAGATCTAGTGAACTGTTAAAATTTAGCTTTTTTGCAAGACGACAAATCTCCTTTCACCCGCCTCACTGTGAAACCCCTTTTTACAAAGCATGTTAGGTCACCAAAGGATCAAGAGGTTTTATTTTTACATAATGGTCTTTCCTTGTCACTTTGATCCCATTTTAAAACAGCCCTGATGGGTGCCCTAAACATCTGGCAGGCCAAATTGTTTGATGTACAGAAGCTTCTGTCAAACTGCGCTTTTATACATTTCCTAGAAAGTGTAGTTTTGACTGAGTGTCATGTTGAATTAGGCTCAGCGGCCATGATGGGGTACAGTGCGTATTGTACCTCACGGCTGGATCTCCCTCATGACGCCGGGCTTGCCTCCCTGATTTAACTCCCCAGTTTTTCAGTTACTGCTACAGGAACCTGTTTGTCAAATCAATAGAGGACATGAAAAGCCTCTTGCTGTTCAAGTTCATTATGTACAGAAGTGTAACCTATCAGAGTGACAGAGAAAGGAAAAGGTTGTGATTTGTGCAATAATACCAAAATCCAATCATACAAAACAAAGTCTAAATCTAGACTAAAGTCTTTAACTAGACAAAACACAGGGAATCTTAGTCACTTGGTGAGTCGTGTACATCATTTGTACTGTTCATTTTATTTATTATTTTTATTATTTTCACTTGCCTGGTACAATACAACTCAAGAGACCGAGTCTAAAAGTGACTCAGAAATGCTTTAGCTGAATGAGAATTAATGTTTAGAAATCTGTCTGTGACAGGAAACTCAGGCCTGCTATTTCATAAAAGTGCACATATTAAAAAAATCTCCTCTTTAATGTGATTCTCTTTTTTCTCCTTTAGCATTAAACCCTTGGATTTCCACTTTCTCGCACCCTGGTGTACGAGACTACTCCCAACTCACTCTTGATCTGACCAGGAATGAGTTAATAGTAGGAGCAAGGTAAAAAATTCTTGCATTTCCTGTGTGCCCTGTACTGAACACTCTACAATAGCTTATACGAGTGGGTGCTAAAGATTTCTGCCTGAAATCAATCAATAAAAGAACCTTTTATTTTAAGATCATTTATTCCCTTTATAGTCTTAATGATATTAATGATAAAAGCCATATTTGGATTTCTACTCTTTACATGTTTCCTTCATAATATTCATCATTTAACCTTTTGTTTTCTCTTCAACTCTTCTGCAGAAACTACCTCTTTCGACTGAGCTTAAGCAACATTTCACTTATACAGGTAAGCATATAAAGACAGACCAGAGCTATGGCTTTTCTTCTTGTTTTTCTTCTTCATCTTTGAAAGTCTTTGCCCAGGAAAGAGGCTGATTAGTCCTCTTTAATTCTATTTCATTCTACATCTTTTGCAATGTCAGGCATGATTGTGTTATGGCTGGATGAAGGTGCGAGTTTGGTCATGCCTCTGATTCATTGGAGTCATATCCCATTGTCTGTATTGCATCAAACAAATGAATTTCCCTGTGCATCATTTTCATTATTGTGCTTTTATTTTCCACTGTAATACGACTAGCTCTAAAAGACACCCGGATTTATCCGAGACGGTATTAGCTGTTCCTCGTCCTTCTTCTGCATTCTGTACAGCGACATGATCGCTGTATGTATTCTAAAGCATCCTAAATGAAAACCTTAGCTGCAATTTCATTTTGTTCCATTTCATCCCAGCCTGTATCGCTCTGTCCAATTCCTGTGAGTGATCCAAAGTTGGGGAATAGGACAGATCTTTCTTCATTTAAACTAACTGGAGCATCACAAGCAGTGCCAGAGTCCAAATCAATGAGGAGAGATGGCGCCGGCAGATGAAGGAGAATGTCTGTGTCTGTCAGAGAAAGGGAGATTGTGGGATTGTGGCAGGCTGCTCTGTCTTTCTGAACTTTACAGCTTGTAACATTACAGCTAAAAGCAAACACCTAGTCAGAGCAGGATATTTTCATTTCATTTCGGCCCTGACAGTTTCACTCAGATCTGTGGGATGCAGTTTTTCTTGATACATATTAATTCATTCATTCTTGTCATTCATTTAGTTGGGTGCATTTTTCTTCATCTCACTCACACCGCCTGTCCTACATGTGTCCTCCAGTGCTTCTTCGCCATCTCCAGGATGATATCAGTCTCTCTCTTCCATTATACGCCTCACATCATTAGCATTATTGTGTGCGTGTGTGTGCTTGTGCGTGCGTGTGTGCGTGCGTGTGTGTGTGTGTGTGTGTGCCAGAAGAAGAAAGGGCCTGAGCAGGAGCCAGCTCATTTCAGAAATGCATGTCCTAGTGCCAAACATGCAGGCTTTGGCAGGAGGCCTGCAGGGCCAAAGCAGAGTCTTTTCCACTTTCCACAAGCTGGATGAGGTGAGAAGTGCTAGTGCCTTCCCTCTGAATTCATGCCCGAGCTATTGAGAGCTGACCCAGACAGAATGCTTGCTAATAAGTAAAAACTATGGCAAGGGAGATGGCCAAGGCCAAGAAACTCACCCACACAAATCAGCATTTTTAAGTGTTTTCAATGAGGTTTTGTTGCTGTATGCATATGCATTAGGAATGTGTGAGCTTTGGCCGCTAAATTAAATCAGGAAGCAGTGTAATCATCAATATCAATACAGCTCTCACTATATTAGGGAACAGTGTTCACAATTATCTGAGAAAATCATTTCCAAAATTAGTCTATATTTAAAATGGTAAAATATTTAGTTTGAAGCTGCCAGGTTTTAATCTACTGCTCAGTGCTCAGGCCATCCACAAACATGCAAAAGTAATGTTGGCATGATTGTGTGAAAAAGTCTCGAGTTAAAAAACTACAAATTATAAAGTCAGTTTCTAGCAGCGGTATAGAACATTAACTTGAGCCAACAGTACCGGTTCTAACTCCGTGTGTAACCTGAGTGCACCCAGTTGCATTTATTCCAAGAATAAATGATCCATTCAGCTAGCAGTCCAAACTGCACCTGCTGTTAAAACCAATTAAACTTTCACAGTCAAGTTTTCAGCCAAGAATACAAATGCTGAAATGGTCAAACTGGAATGTGCTTAAATGACATTTTGTTCATGATTCTGGAAAAGACTAGAGCAAAATGTTTTGTGAAGCAGAGATGGACTCTCCACCAAGCAATTTCATATTCACGTTGCAAAGTTTCATGTCTGCATGTATGTAACTCATTTTATATTTACAACAAAAAAAACGACGGTCAATAGCTCCAACGACTCTGGGGGGAAAAAAAGATTGCAAGGAATTACATCAGTATCGGAGAACCAATAGAAATCTCTCAGTAGGCATAATCATCCTCACTGATGGCTGGAAAATTCACACTATATCCCCAGGTTCTTCATGAGATATGAATGTTGCTAAAAATTCTATCACTCTCTATATAGACACATCTCATTTGTGTATCCCTTTTCCTTCTCCGTCTTAGGTGCCAGCGTTCGTCACGTTAGGGCTTTGAGATTTGGAATCTGCTGAGTTTAAAACAATAAAATATAATCTCACTGAAGGATAATGCTATAATCTTCAAACAAAGTAAGATAAGCTATAATGCTTTTATTAACACACTGGCTTTGCTTAAAAACACTTGTTTTTTTAACTTTAATTACAGTGAAACAAAAATTTGTTTATTCAATTCATTATTGGACATTGGATTGAATAATTCCTTCCGTCCAAGCGAAATTGAGTCATGTTCCATTAGTTGCTTCATTTTTCAAGATGCAGGTGGTGTTTGCTTTAATAAATCCTATACTTTTTTTTTTTTTTTTTTACAAGTGTGTGTGTGTGTGTGTGTGTGTGTGAGTGTGTGTGTCCATGCACAATTAATCAGTAACTGCTCCCATTCAGACAGGACAAAAGAGGCAGGAAGCTTTGATTATGGCGTCACTGTGTAAGTCTGGGTTGTCTGGTCATGCTCACTCTGTTTATACAGCTACTCCTGGGTGCTAGACTACATTTTCAATGAGTGTTATTACAGACGGAAAAAAAGAAAGTGTGAACCGTACATTTTTTCTTCATCCATCCTCTATTGATCCACTGCTTTAGGGATGCAGGTGTGCAAACATAAAAACTACTTTGGTGAGTGAGTTCTGCCTGTGGCTTGCTGTAAGGGAGAGATGATGACTGTAACACTGCTTACTTTTACTTAGTTTTATTAAAAAAAAAAAAAATACCACTAAGAACCAACATGATTTGATTTATAAACTTTACATTTATGTGCTACAGACTGATTGTCAGATGGAAATGTAAGAACTTTCTCCAAAATGTGGATTCCTTGTATCATGCTCTGGAATGAAATTTTCCCAGAGGGGAAAAAAAATGGAATTTGCTTTTGGGTGTCCATGTTCAGCTTTGAGTTTCTTTGTCATGTCAGACAAATGGTGCTTATTGGCTCATATGAATGTTGACACTCAGATCTTTAAGAAACTATGGGGTTTTTTTGCCCTCCAATGGGCAATATATTCTTAGAAATGTTTCTTAGTAAAATCTTTTTGTTGTTGTTGTTGTAGCAAAATGCTTTTTTTTCTGAGACACCTCAAGTCTTTTTTTTCATAAGAATCTCTGTAAAATTTGAATCCGTTATCTTCAACCCTTAAAATTCTGTGTAAGGTTTATCTGAACAGAGGTAAAAATGTCTCCTGCTGAAAACCAACAGTGTCCTGACTCATTTTATATCAGACTTGTGGTGATAAAATAATTTATTTGTTGGAGATAAGTCCATTTCCAATGCAGTGTACTGGTAAAAAAAAAAAAAAGGTTAAACAGTATCAGGGAAAAAGTAAGTAAAAGAAAAAAGAATGGTGTATAAATGAACAACTGATACTAAATAAAACACTGTGCATGTTAACCATGAACGAAGAGTAATATCACGTTTGCAGTTAACCATTGTGATTTAAAACAAACCGATTATAATCTGTTATAATCTTACACAATTTAAATGAACAGTTCTCAGTACAACATATGTGCGTGTGCGCATGTGTGCGTGCGTGCGTGTGTGTGCTATTTCTTTCATACAGAACATACAGAATGTCCTGGATTGTACCAGCACAGATCTCATAGCACTTTTGCCATTAAATTGGATAAACTCACTACACACAAGGCATTTGATATCCGTATCTGAGTCCCTCGGATAATTTGATTTAATGCCATGTAGAAACAGATTATCTTACAGCTGGCCTTAATTTTTACATTTTTTTATTTTACCTTTTCCTATCACCCAATACATATCTTCCCTTGTGCCCTTATGCTAAACATAGCTCTTTTCAGATATTACTAAACACACACAAAATTCTTTCAAATTTTTTTTTTTTTTCAAATTCACATTTGTTAGTAAATCAGGAAAATCAGTCACAACAAGAGTATTACCTTTCTGAACCTTAACCTTAAGACTTTAACACAACTTAACGCAGTATAAACATGTACACAGCAAAACCTTTGACTGTAGTATTTTCAGAAATCTTGAGGTTGTTAGAAATGACCTGTATTTTGATCATTTGTAGACTCCGTTATATTAGCTGCTTGACTGTTTATTGTGCTCTGCATCATTTGTCAGGATCTATCTGATATGTGAAAGTTGTTTCTACTCAGATTGAGGAGGAAATCACATCTGTAGTATTTTGCAGTAGTTTCTGTCCCTGGTTTGATTTTGGAACTCTGCACGTTCTATTCTGTGTGGGTTTCCACTGGAATCTCTGGTTTTCTCCCACCTTCAAAAACATGGGCCCCTGTTATGGATATCCCATTCAGGTTGTGTTCAGGATATTCTCCGGATCCACCGCCAACCCTGACCAGGATAAAACGGTTACTACAAAATGACTGTACTGCTTTAAGTGTTAAAATGTATATACATTATTTAAATACTTAATTATCTGAATGCGATCTAGTCTGTTGTATTCTACTTTTCTGTGTATGTGTAAAATCAAAAGGAACAATCTGTCCTCATTGAGTAATGCGACTGACCCAGTGAGCATCACTTACACACTGTGAGGAGCTTTGGAAAGAAAGAAGCTTTGCTGAAATGTTCCAGCACTGTATGGTGTGGAGGAGGATCTTGGAGGAGAACTTACTTCGATTTGAGCTGTCACAGGCAGTGGTTAAAAAAAAAAAATGATGAGATGCCTGGCACTACTGTCACAAATGAGAGAAATGGAGTTGTGAATGAAGATGATAAAGAGGTGAGAGAAATGGGTCTGCTCTGTGTGAGGAGAGCTGTGTGGAAGATAAGGACGGTGGACTGGCCAGGCTGGAATGTAAATAACCAGGACACGCAAAAAGGATTGAAAGAAACTCTGTTAAATCTCCACCGCTCTCCTACACCTAAAGAAGCATCTCTGTTTCATAACTCTGATCTCCCTCCCACCTTCTCATACCTCAAATCTTCTTTCTTCAGTGCTGAGTGGTAAACACTTTCATGTCAGGACAACCTGCTCAGGATCTTCATGAATTATATGCACATCAGATGCTATATGCTTCAGAAGTGTTGAAAGGTTCCTTTTGAGTGGAATGTGCTATTAAGAGGTAGTCTGAGGTAGCAACCAAGATTATGATTAAATAGTCACAATGTTCTTACAGTATTGTGTCAAGTATGGGTAACCTGATATGGACAATCTTTTAGAGTCATCTCCAGTCGCTTTAATAGGAACACCAGGACCCTAACCTAATCTTTAATAGGAACCCCGGGACTCTTATCTAATCAGCCGATCATGTGGGAACAGCAAAATGCATATAATCATGCAGATGTAGGTCAAGAGCTTCATTTTTATTCAAATCAGTAAAATGGAGGAAAATGTGAGCTTTTGACTGAGGCAAAACATTCAAACTGGGCAGCTGAAGATTGGGAAAATGTTGCCTAGGTGTTGTTTTTTTTTTTATCTTCGGTTCTCGTTTCTGTGAGCCTGTGCCCACTCTAACCTCTGATTGCTGTTCTTGGCTGACAGAAGTGGAACCTAGTGTAACTTTCTGCTGTTGTAGCTCAGCTGTCTTGAGATTTGACATGTTCTCAGACACTTTTCTGCTCAACGCAGTTGTAAAGAAGGGTTATTTGAGTTACCCTACCCTTCTTGTCAGCTCAAACCAGTTTGTCCAACACATTTCTGCCCACAGAACATCCGCTCGCTATGTAGTTTTTTTTTCTGTTTTTGTTTTTTCATACTGTGCAAACTCCAGAGTCTGAAAATCCCAGAGATCAGCATTTTCTCACACCAGCCCATCTGGCACCAACAACCATGCCACAGTCAGTGTCAATGATCACACATTCTAGCCATTCTGATGTTTAATTAACTAAAGCTCATTACCTGTAGGTTATTCTCACATTATTCTTTTTTCTATTTTTTCCAATTTTTAGTTTTTCAATTTTGGGTGGAAAATGTTGTGACATGATCCATCTTTTTCCTTTTATATATGAAAGAAACCTGTAGTTTTAACAGGGCTGCACAGACTTTTTATATCCATTGTATGGTAGTTTAGAAGCCAGACTAAGCCATGTTGCTGTGACTAGGAGTGAGCGACTCTAAAGCAAATCAGACATTATGCCTTTATATTTCTTAGTGTCTTCAAGACCTTATTTTCCTCTTCTTATGTTGGCTTTCTAAATGCCTCTATGAGTCAAATCTGCTGGGTTTGAAAAAGAACAGGTTTTAAGAGTTTCTTATTTAAGACATTCAGTGATCCGTGACAAATCACCGATAAGTCAAAAAGGGGCAAGGCTCAAGCAAAACAGAGGGTTCGCTTCTATATAGTGAAGAAATGTAGCAGAGCCAGCCTCGGTTTATTGTCTTTGACAAGCAGTGTTACAGCTGCATGGACAGAGGCCACTCTGGGCAAGAGGTGACTGCCCTCCTCAGCAGTCCGCATTTAAAACAGGAAGTCCTAAACACAAGTAAACTGTGAAGGAATAGAAAGAATCCATGGGAATCTGGCTGGGTTGGATTCTATTCAAGAATTTCTTTCTAATGTAACCTCTGCTTTTCCATATATGGTGTTGTAATCACAATCAACATCAGGCTAATGTACAGTAGGAGAGCATATAGAGATTTAGTGTGATGGCTACCTCTCGTACATTTAAGAGCGAGACGTTTTATTATCACGTAGGCACTGGTGCGTATTGCATTCGTATGTCTGTGGTACAGAGAGGAGTGGGAGTGCATGTCTTGGGCAGCTTATCAAAAATGAAAAAGTGTCCGCATTAAAAAAAGGTGCTGGTTTGATATTTTTCACCACCAGTCCAAATTTCTACTGACATTAGAACCTGATGAGCCAGGGCTGATTTCATTCAGCCAGCTGGTTATAAATGTCCTCTTGCAATTTGCTCAGATTTAATAATTGATGTGGTCTTTGTTGCTGGGTGGTCATAATGTGAACTTCTTATGCTGGTAAAAAAGTATAAGATAATGAGAACAAAAAGAATAAAGGGGAGGCCTTTGGATTTGTTGTCTTGCTCTATATGTGTTTCACTAGACAAACGGATATTTGTGTAATTGTTTACTTAAATGTATTTAGTGTATTTTAATCATTAGATTTGTATAATCTAGCATGAACCATGCTGTGCATTTAACCCTGCAATATAATGCTGTAACAGCCATCACGTGGAGCTGTGGACATGGGCTTTGACCAAACTTTCTTTTTCTGTTCTTGAATTTTTTATTTTTTTTTTCTAACTTCAAAACCTTTTGCAGCACAACAGCGAAACTTCAAATAATTGCCCATTTCCTCTTTCAATCTTCACATTCACACACTAGTACAGCTCACACAGTTCTGCACAATATGCAGTCCTCTCATTCAGCACCACTCAAAGGGTATGCACCTCCACACTACACTGGTCCCATTTTTCAGCACAGTTGTTGGCTGTAGCCCTTGCACTGGAATGGTAGGCATACGCTGGAACGAGGAGAGAGTGTGTGTTTGTGTTAGGGGTGCGGGTGCTAGAATGGGGAAGCGTATGTGTTTTGGGGAGAGATTGGTATGGGGGAGGATGTAGAATGCATATGTGCACCCTGTTGTGTAGGGATCAGGGTTGTAGGACAATGAGGAAAAGGAATTGGCATTCCTGTCACATCCATCAGGGTGGTGCTCAGGACAGGGGAACCAGCTGGCTCAATAGGGCACTGTGTTAAAGCACGAAATAAGGCGGGATCAAGGAGGTCCTACTGAAGCCTACAGACCTACAGGTTCTCATAGTCTAATGGAAATAGTATGGAGCTTACACACCTTAATCAGGCACAGCACAAAAGGAGGGAAAGGTAAGAAAAAGGAAGCATAGCTGAGGAAAGAGGAGAATGAAATGAGTTCTTTTTTTTTGGTATTAAAAGTTGAGATTAACATCCAGATATGGAGTCACGCAGTTGGAACATTGATGTGAAAAATTAATTCTTATTCACAAACTGTTCTGTAATTACATGCTTGATGGAAAATCAGCAGTCAAGTAAAAGACAATGTTTTTTGTTTTTTTTGTTTTGTTTTTTTTAAATGTCACTCTACTTTAGCAGTGAATATGCCTTGTTTATAAGTAGCAGGTGCTACAAAATACTAACAAGACATTGCAGTGTGCAGGAGTAAACTCCTATTTGTAATATTCATGCATCAGAATTAGTTGTCACATCTGATATTAATCATGCACAACAGATACAACTGCCTTTTCAGCAGAAGTCAACTCTTCCCAGCTGCCTTATACTTTCTGTCTATGTTAACATTAGACCAGTGTTTCTGGGTTTGAAAGAAATGTTGGAGAAATGTAGGCTGGAACTGCATACAAACATATATACTCCCCACACACAGGCTCATATTTGACTGTGGCTGAAATAAGTGAGATGAAATTGCAGAAATGCATTGGACAGCGTTGTGCTATTACACTCATTATCATCTCCACGGCTGCCATTTCAACTGTTATGACTTTCATCTCTAAAACTGTCTTCAGTTTCCTCCTCTTACTTAAACATTTACTTGGTTCTCAAGGGATTCCTTCAGTATAAAACTTGCTATTTTAGCATTTCAGTCTGTTATTTACTAAACTAAAATTTGTTTAATGCAGAAAAGAAAATGAATATACAACAAATCAGAGTGTTGCTCAGGAAATTAACCACAGAGTAACTACAGAGTGTTTAATTACCAATATTTCTTAGTCAGTAGGAAGGTAATTATGTAATTACAGGTGTGTGTTCCCGGGCTTCAGTTTTTCTATGAAATGCAACGCTTGTCAGGTGCAATTTTCTATTCAGACATTTCATCCTCTCCCTAATGAAAAGCCAGCATTGCTGCTTCACTGCCAGGTGGATGGTTGCTCTCCTAAGGTGGCAAAGTCCCAGGCACCCCATTGTGGCCCTCACCAAACATGGCAGACAGTGCGCCTTTCACAGACCCACTTCTCAGAATGTGCTTTGGGAATGGCAGCGGAGGGCTGGCTTTGTTTCAATGTGGTGAAAAGAGGGGGGCTGCCATGGTTAAGGTCAGGGTTAAGCTGACGGACTTCTCTACAAACGGCTTCAAAGACAAGATGCTAATGACCCCAACTATGACTCACCACAAAGGCATTTCTCACAAACAACCCCTACTCGTATCCCAGCATTTTCTCTCTCTCTCTCTCTCTCTCTCTCTCTCTCTCTCACTTTGTTGAAAAAAAAATATACAGCTTTTCAGTTTGTCTAAGTGGTGGGGGTTTGTTTGGTATGATGTCACATCACTATTATCATATCTTGCTGAGCGAGAGCCAGCATACTGGGGAAAAAGTGAAAATCATGAGTGACAGTCGCATTCAAAACATTTGAGCCATGATGTTATTGCTGAGTGAAGACTGATGAGGCATACAGAGCCTTTTGCTTATTGTTGTAGTTTTACTTTTCCTTTTTTTGGTTCATATGCCAGTGCGTATGTTACACTAAACAAATCACACTTAAATATCGGTTCATTACTGCCTCAAATTGCTTAATCGAATTACTCTTTGTCTTATGAAGCAGGGAGGTGTGCATGGAGAAAAGGTGTTATGAATGTCATTGTAAGGAGGCAGAACAGTTCATTTAGTCCAGGTGGTGTGCACGTTACGCAGTAGAGAGCAGAGAACAGGATGGAAAGGAACGCAAGAGTTTCTTACATTGTCTCTGCTCTGTGCCATTCTTTTTTCACTCTCGCACACACTGGGCCAAGCCGAAGACTATTTTTAGGTGAGACAGACTGGAATGAGAGCTGTTAGTCAAAGGGTTGTGCTGGAAGATGTAGCTCTGATTTTGTTTAAAGATGAGAGAAAACGGCAGTAGGTTTGAGCTGCATATATTCTATATACTGTACCACACATACACTAGATAGATAGATAGATAGATAGATAGATAGATAGATAGATAGATAGATAGATAGATAGATAGATA
>JAOTRN010000048.1:7699550-7714213 GCA_028566695.1 Bagroides melapterus
GTACAGAATATCATCACTTAACATTTCTTTAGGTTTCTGATTTGGTTCACAAAAGATATTAATCTATATAATATTCTGATAATCTGATAAATGTCTAGTAGTGAAGTTAGTGATTAAGTGTTAGAAAATCTGCAAAATAATAGACTGATTCAATAAATAATTGAACAATAATTAGTGGTTGAACTGATTCACAAAACATTAATTGTTACTAGTTAATCATTAATTGCTAGTAAATGTAAAAACTGAACACACCTGGATAAAGTTGTGTTGAAACTGTAAATGCTACACAGTGTAGTGAGTGACATTCCTCTAACCATTTTAAATGGTTATAAAATTCTAAAATATATGGATAATAAAGAGTCACGGTTGTAGTTCCTTTCGAGAACTGTCCTTTTAGTTGCTCATGTGCACATAATTTCAAAATAATTTGTGTTTAATAGACAGATCATAGATTATTTAAATTTCTTGCATATCTATGTTTTTTAGAAACCATTCAAAGAAACCAAATAATCAAAATAATCTTAACATTCACATTTAGGAATATTCTATGAATGTTTATAGGTGAAGCCTCAAGTCATTTCTACATTTGCTCTTCAGAAAAGTACTGAAATAATTGAACATTTGTAGATATTTATTTTTCCCTTAAACTCCCTTAAATTTGAAATAGTTGGTTGGAAGAATATTCTTATCCCAAGATGCTCAGACCCATTGTTGGACTGTTGGAGTAGATAGTAGATAGTGTGGGCTGGAGGATGAGGAAAAAACAACAGGAAAATGACAAAGGCTTTATTATTTTATTCCACTGTGTGAAGGTCTAAGTTTAGTATTCATTAGACCCAATGGCCTCACTATCATAAATGTCAGTTTTATGAAGCTGCTCAAGCACTGGGAGGTTTAAATTGACTAGTGTGGTCATTTTAGCTTGTCATATTGTGCTTTTTCACCGATAATCAAGCCACATATTTTCTCCTGTGAGTGGGCTTCCAACCATTTTGTACCTTCCCTTGGCAGCATTTCTTCCTGAAAGGAGATATGAGGAAGAAATATGTGGCCATTCTGGACATCGTTTCTTGGTACATTGCATTGGCTTGCACATGACTGTACAACTGAATTATAATCTATTATATTATGTTATGTTATATATTAACCATTTAACATAAGAACTATATATCCATGATGTCATTTAAAGACATTCAGAAAGAGCACCAAACTTTGATGAATAATAATTTGGTGGGTTGTTACGTGTGAAAAGTACATCTAAAGTAGTGTAATTGCATAAAGATTCAGGTTGGGGTTTTTTTCTCTCTGTCTGAGGCTCCTTATTTTGTCCCTACTCCCAGCTCCTGGCACATGCTCTGTCTTTGTTAATGGGCTCCATTAGACTGTTTAAGCAGCAGCCGGCCGGTGCACTCCCACAGCTGGTTGTGACTGATTGTCGAGCCCATCCAATTAACCAGACTCGGCTCACTCTTCCCCACCTCCTGTCCTTGCTCTGACACCTGCGTACTCCCTTTGCCACGACTTCCATCGATCTGCTCCATACCCACTGCACACCCTAAGCTCATTACGAGCCTTTGAGGCGAGGACACGAGTAAGGTGATCTTAGCTGCCCTGGACATTTTAGACACGTGCTTCTACTCATATCTGTTTGCAGAAAGAAGAATCAGAGGTGGCGGTTAATGGCTCTTAATGACAGGTGTGATGATCAACATCCGGTGAGAGACATGCAATAATTAGAATGAAGGATCGAAGATTGGGACAGGTGAAAAACGAAGCCGCAGCTGTTCATCACAAGAGGTGCAGATGTGACTCCTGTTTTATCAGCCATAAATCCAGCTGTCTCCTTGCTGTCACCTGTGACCCTGGGATAAGTGCTGGTTTGTGTATATGGTTCTAATTGGGGATGTTTGTAAGCACACAACATCAAGGTCCTACACACTGACAAACTATGCTGTTTATTTTACAATATATGCATGCAATTGTTGTTGAGAGTTTTGCAGGCAGCCTGGGAGGTTGAGTCATTACAATCACCGCTGAGTGTTGCACACTTTTTCTCCCCAATTACTGAGATGCTGTTGCTTCAGAGCTGTTGACATAAATTACATTTCTCAAGAGCAGACCAGAACGCTCATATTCTGCTTTCATCCATGACCTGCTAGTCTATTGCTTTTGAATTATTCAGCTCCTCAGCTGGGAACATCATTCTGAGGTGCTGTCGATATTTATAGCGCTAGCTAGATTATACACACTGTGTTTACAATCATGACCCTGAACCCACTTCTGCTCCCAGACATTAGAGGTCATGTAGATTGTCAACACTGGAAAAAAATACTTTTCTATCTGTCTCATAAGAACAGTGATTTGAACTATTTTAACTCTGTGTGCCTTTTTTCCTAATTGAACTTGTCCTTTTTTGTCTGTCCATTATAGACCCTAAACAAGAACAACCTACTACCAGATGAAAGAAGCAACTTCTTCCCTTCACAAATCCAGCAGACGAATGTCTACACCACCACCTATTACCCCACACCACTGGGAAAATATGACTATCGGCCAGACTCCTCCCCCTCACCCTGCAGAACCTACAACCCCAGCTGAGACATGTGTCCCACCCCTTAGCTATATTGCCATGGTGATGGGGAATACTGACAGTCCGGAGCTTTTTCGTAAACTCTTACCATATGCTCCATCCATGCGTTCTTGGCACCTAATGAGCGTAGGTGTTCTTCTGGATCATTTCGCATGACTCCTCACACTCCCACCATGGAGGATCTGAGCATGTCATATAAATCACAGCTAATTGTGTTTCAGATGGTATTCCTTCCTTGGGAATGTGTACAATTGTGTAGCTACACTGATGTCAATTATTTAAATCTCGAGCTCTGTGAAACTCGAGATATCTTTAATCATTAACTGAAAAGGTTTTCAGGCTAAATGAAAGAGGACCTCTATTTAAACTGACTCCAGACTTTCAGATCTAAAAAAAAAAAAACAAAACAAAAAAAACCCTCTTAAGTGAATTCCAAAATGGGCAGGCTCAACGCATCACAGGGGGAAATACTGCACCAAGAAAAGGAATAAAAAGAAATATGGATGAAGAAAGGAACGAACACAACCCGTTAGGTCTGTGTAACAAGGCCCGAGGACCCACTGAAGTAATGCACGGTTTATCAGGCATGCAGCGCTGATATGAATACACGGACAACACTGAACCTACCCGAGTCAGGATCAGTACAACAACGTCTGCAACCCAGCTACAAAAAAAAATGTAGAGGCTGGAGTCCAATGTGCCGCTGTTCAGCAGAGTTTGGAGAAGAAGCAATAGGACTGTAAACTGGTGCCACTGGGTTTTAAGACCATTATAACCCTCCAGTCTCCGCCATGTTGGACCTTGGATCTTATATAAACACATACTTCTGATTTCTAAATACTTGGTTTGCCTTGACGGTTGTATCAAATACGACGAGCTTGGGCAATACATATATTTTTTTGTTTTAATATGAAACATTATAGAAAAAACTGATAGCTTGGCACTTTTTTTTAATCTTATTTTAAAGAGGGAATTATTTGACAGTTGTTTGGAAATGAAGTAGGATAGATGGATATTAGGGTTTATTTAAAGAATTCACACTGATGGGATATACTGATTTTGGTCATTTTCTTATATTTAGATGTATTATTTTGTACTCTTTAGAGAATTAACCATCATTATCATTATTTTTTAAATATTGCATTAATTTATACAGAATTAATTGTAAAGAATTCTACATTTAATTTTACTATCAAATATTCATCATTTGTTCTTCAAGCTCTAACAGCAGTGATTTAAATATTTGCTTATTTAAGCTCATCTATCAGACATCACATTATAACCGTGCACACATCCAAGTAAGCATCTTAAAAGAAATGACAAGCTCAATTTTGTACAGTGTCAAACGAGATAATGAAGCAGGAATGCACATTCTTTCATTTTTAATATCTCATTCATTATATCCAGTATCTGATGCACTCTTCGGTTCGACACGAACAAGTGACAATAAAACAGGAAAAGAACAGTGAGAAGCTTGTCTGGGTACAATATTATATAAAATAAGCTCGGTTTGTAAAAGGGGCATTCAAGAACAAAGCTATTTTTATTATGCTCGTCAAAGGAAAGCTGTCCGTGGTGACCTTTAGTTAATCTAAGCACGAGTGATTGATTTGTACATAGGCAATGCCCCACTATGACACATAAAAAGTTAGTGTAATGTACATGTATATTGTAAAGCTAACACTTTTTTTTACAAGCCTTATAGTTGTAAAATAGTATGTGCAGCATCTGTGTATATATCCAACTATAGGCACGGTGTGGGGATGGAGCTTGTCAATGAGTCTAGTGCTCCTGCTCTGTGCCAGTCAACCAGAACTCCTCCAAGTCTTTGTAAAAATCCAATTTAAAATTTCATTCACATCGATTATGTGACCATGCTGTTTAATTCAGCCTCTAAACTACTAGTTTTTGGGAGTTTCCGACATTATTTCTCACTCATTTTAACGTCACAGCTTTAAACGTACTTTCCAACTGCGGTATTGCGTCCGATCCGACCGCAGAATATCTCATTCACGAGGATGCATTGCTACTGTGCAGAGATTTAAACTGTTATTCTGTTATACCGATGTCATGAGTCATATTACCAAATGGCTCTATAAAAATCAAGTGTTAATTTGCAGCTGTATAACAAGGCCTGGAGTGTGCTGTGATTTCAATTTACCGCCTACACTATGAGGCTCAGCAGCGTTTCACACTCACTAATACATGGTATGTCTATTTCTGTTTAATGAGAACAAATTATTGGTCTCAATAAAATGTATTTTATATATAGGAATATGACACCCGTTATCTATTTTGAAATTCTGTTATTAATTCTAAAGTTGGTCTTTATTATTCCCCACTCTAACCTCTGGTTTTTAACAGGCAAGGAACACAGCTGACAAAATAAGACGCTCCATCCCCACAAGGCTTGGTGCCGTTCTATGCAACTGACCCATTGGTACTGTTAGATATGTGATGTAGACTGTAATCACTGCCTTTTAGACACTGTGAATTTTTTGGTACTCTATATTTTTGTATATTGTACATTGTAAATGATAATAAACCATGATGATGACTCAAACGGTCTGCTGCTAACTAGTCCTGTTCGGCTCATATATGGGCTATATTCCGTTCTCTTTCCGACACTGAGAGTAAAGTGTTTTCATGCTGGCACGGGATCTGTTTTTGTAGCCAGTGTCAGCCTGGGTATCGCACAGTCCCATTTGTTTGTGCTGGGATTTGCTTGGCTGGCTGGCTTGAAGGATATCAGACTCCAGTGCTGACAAAACTTGCAGCTCTGTCACATTCCCTAAGTGAGAAAGGAGCCCTCTGTAGGAATAAATGGCTGTCAGGAATTGTATCCATCTGTAGTCATCATCCTTAAGACCTTCTGCCTTCATATGTGTCTCTCCTATCAGTCTTCATGAATATTACACTACATATTGCTGTGCAAACCTTAGTTACACTGAGGATAAATCATTGTTTTGATAAATGTTTATTTTTAGATCAATGCCATCATTTCATCATTTGGTAATCCAGGTCATGGTCATGGAGGAGCTGGAGACTATCCCAAGAACGCTGACAGTAAGGCAGGAATACTCTATGGCACCATGCTTACACACATCAGGGTAATTTAGTATAGCATGCACAAGATTTAGAGTTACATAATAAAGGTTTAGAGTAGATAATTTAGAGTTCACAAGAAGAAACTGATGAACCTAGAAAAAATGTATATGGATAAAGGGAGAACATGGAAAACACCACATGAGGCAAGATGAGGCAGGATTGAATTGGGATTTCTGGAACTGTGAGGCAGCAACTCTACCCACTGTACTGTAATGTGCTATGCTTTAAAACCATTCAGCTGAAATTCTGAGGCAGTCCTATTAACAGGTTTTAATAGGATTGTATAAGGCCACAAAAGTGGAGGTGATAAAAGGACCAGACCTGCTGTTTATAGGTGACTATGCTGCTTGTAGGCATTCTTTTGTTACATCAGGAAAGTGCTTGTGACACTAAGTGAGCAAGTCTATTTTGTCCTCATTTAGCATAACATTTTATACATAAATGTTTGTTGCTAATATGAATCGCAAATGTTCATTTAGAAAAAAGTCCCTTTAGAAAAACACGACTGAAGTGTTGGGATCATTTGGGATTTTTCTCTCATTTCCACAGAGGAGAGTGAAAATGAGAATGCAGATCGCTCGAGAGTAGATTGAAATCAGACGGGAATTAATCACCGTGTCTACGTGTATGATCTTTCTCAGTTTGTTATTAATGTGAGACACTGTAATGTCTCTGACTGGGACAGAACTGGTTTCTGAACTGATCAGACTGAAGATATTGTTTTCCCCAGTCCGTGTAGATACAAGGTTAACAAAGACTGACAGCTGCATGAAGGTTTATGTGAAAGCTGATACCATATTCAGTCAATAGACTCAGCTGAGATTAAAGGCAGCAGAGAGGAGTGATCTCCTACTGTCTCTTTCTGCAGACAGCTGTGTGGCTGCCTGTCGAATCTGGACCAGGATGCTCAGCCTGCTCCTCTACAATCACTGAGAAATGCTGAAAGTGGGTTTTATTGATGAGCATAAAGCTGCATCAATCAGCCACTATCTACTGACAGACTGACACAGACAGATTACCAGTAGTGTCCTCTCCAGGGGGCAAAACTGGCCTAGTGCCAGCGCAGAGCCATGTCTGAGAGGGAGGAGCAGAGTCTCACAGAGATGAAGAGAGGGAGAACAGAGATGGAGGCACTCAGAGAAGACTTGCAGTCATTCAGCAATGCTGTCACTTGCGGCTGGAGTTTCTTCCACCCTGATCCCTTGTCAACACAGAATTGATGTGGGAGCTTTTATTATTGCTCAGCCCATTCTGGAATATTCTCCACTATTGGTTTCTAGGAACATGAATCATGTGGAGGGCATGCATGTTACATCTACTGCTATTTTTTATCCATCACTTTGCCCAATACATATCATAAGATGAAATCCTTATAGTAATATGACCATATTAAGATAAAGAAGCTTCAAGGATATTCTTTATCATAAGGACCTGCTAACAGTGGACCTCAATGGTGAAACCACTGAGCATTTACACAAGAAATGTGGTATTCATGAAAATATAGTTAAATCAGATATTTGTATCCTATGAGCATGTGTATAAATGAATCAGTCAGAGTTTGTGTAGATAAACAGGCCAGTAAAGCCTCAATGGTTAAAGGCTCTGGGTTATTGCTCAGAAGCTCAGGGGGTTAATCCCCATGACTGCCAGGCTGCCTTAGTTGGGCCCTTGAGCAAGACCCTTAACCATATCTGCTCCAGGGCACTTTATCATGACTGATCATGTGCTCTAACCCCAAATTCCTAACAAGCTACAAGAAGTAATAATAACCTCTTCATTAATGTGAGCCAAGAATGGTATACCATGCAATTATTTATTCTGATTAGGTTACAAAATCAAGTTCTTTCTTTCAAATGCATGCATGATTGTAATGTAAAACTAAAGAGAATTTTGAAACTATGTTCCATCCATCTATCCCATTCTCTAAACTGTTTCAGCTACTGGGTTTTGCAGAACCTGGAGCCTATCCCAGAAGGTAGGGTACACCCTGGGTAGGATGCAATTCTATCATACACACACTCGCACACACAAAGACACATTACATATAATTTAGAGAAAACAATCAGACTACAATGTGTATCTTTGTACTGGAGAGGAACATGGAGTACTGGGAGGAAACCATCAGGGCAAAGGGAGAATTTACAAACTCCACACACACACAGAGCAGTGACAGGAATCGAATTCTGGAGGTGTGAGGCAAATGTGCAAGCCACCATACACCCTGTAAAATATATTGTTTCATATAAAGTTTATATGAATCCCAAACAATATAATACAATTAACACTAAAACAAAAAGAAGTGCTGTATGGTACCTGAATTTCTGCAATAGATAAACTGGTGGATGAAGGGCTCTTTAACTGTTTGATTGCCATTTTGACATTTACAGCTCTTTGCCTTTTAGGGAGTTATTGATTATGCCATGAATGTTCTGGGTAATTTACACCTGATTAGCATTTATCAACAAACTAGCAGTTTGGCTTTGGTACAGTTTGGTTCCGTTTGACTTAGAAGAAACTTAACATGGAACGTTAATACTTTAAATCCATGTGGATGTAATGTAAATATTCTCTAACTTCTTCACCATTTCCAAACTGTTTCATATTCTCTGAACAGTTCGTCTGAGAAATAAATTTTAGTCCAGAACAGCCGAGAACAGCTCGTCTGAGCCAATTTTAGTCCATTTTTTTACTAACATTTCCTGTTAGTAGCTCTGCAGGTGAAGCACGCTGCCTTTTACAGATCAGGTTTGAAAACAGAGAATGCCATGGATCATTCTCAAACTGTTTTTCTGTAAACTTTGCCTTGACTTCAGTTGTCACCTTGTTGCAGGACACATCAATGCTGCATTAATTTTTGAAACAGTTGCCTTAAAGGGCATAAACCATTGTACTTGGCTTTAATCCGGCTCTTCTTATGCAGTCTTATGAGACATCTGATGCATCACTTTGACCATGGAAGGTCATTCATAACCAGTTACAGATCTTCTGCTACAGGTGATCTTGTTCATGGTTTGGTATGATCTAGCTCCTTTTTTTTTCCCATTACTTTGACCCTGTCTTTTTGAGCTCATTTGTAGACTGGGTGGATAATGTAAAGCATCTGATCACCATTATGCTCTTGCTTGCTTTGTGATGTGTGCAAACAAAACTGATAAGCTTTTGATTTTAAAATTCCAGAGAGAGAAAGAGAGAGAGAGAGAGATGAGGGAAAACATGTGAGCATATTTAAAAGGTCAGGAGATTAAAGAGTTTCATATATCAGCGGCTGAAATGGATTTCATTTAGGAGCCTATTACACTTCTGAGGAAGGGAAATAACAGAGTTGTAATGTAACAGATATCTGGAAATCCCTTTTGTCACACTAACCAGGTTTGATTGCTGTGAAGTAAACTAATTTATGTGGAAGAATCTTTTTTTAGGGCAGGTATGCAGCCGTGACCTAGCATGAAATAAAAGTATAATCAGCACTTGCCTCTTCTCATTTCATGTACTGTAGCCAGGATTGTGGCTGTGTGCTATTATAATGCTCTATAATGCCTGTTACTAGGCTACACTGTGACATACCCAAACCAATCTGGCTCTCATCAGTACAACATCTGCAAGAAAATTGCTTCCCTGCTGTTTTACTGATAACCTCACTTTATTGTACATCTTAAGCACAGACATTCTTGCTTCTATAACTATAGCTATAAATGTTATACAAGATCCATTTTCTTAGTACCTCTACCGTTGTATACCATTTAAACAACGCGTGCATGTGGTAGCCTATTGTTTAAGGTCTTGGCCTACCCATCAGAACGTTGTCAGTTTAATTCCCTCAGCCACCAAGCTACCACTGCTGGGCCCCTGAGCAAGGCCCCTAACCCTGAATTGCTCAGCTAGAAAATGAGCTATGAATGTTAGTCGCTCTGGAGAAGGGCGTCTTCTAAAATGCCATAAATGTAAACAAGCCTTTATGCATTTAAAGACTATGGGGATGTGGTAGCCTAGTGGTAAAGGTGTTATCAGAAGGTTGTGATTTTGAATCCCTGCTCCACCAATCTACCACTGCTGGGCCCCTGAGCAAGGCCCTTAAGCCTGTATTGCTCAGTTGTATAAAATGAGATATGAATGTAAGTTGCTTTGGATAATGATGTAAATGTAAACGAATAAATCACAATGATGTTTGTTGGGAGGTCTGATCCCTGTCGCAGAAAACTTACAGCTTTACCCATAACTGTTATAAAGCTCTGACACTGGAGACTCCTTCCTTCCTTAATTAAATAAACATCTATTTAAAAAAAAAAAGCTTGATAATATAAACAGCATGATACATTTCAGTACAAAAATCCAATAGTGAAATAACAATTTTTGTGAAGGTCAGAGAAATAAGACACCCTGAGCTGAATGAAATGCGACTGCGCGATTCTGTCTCATTAGCATGTGTGGAGGAGGGCCAATCCTGTTATTGGATACGAGAATATGACAGGGAGAAATGGGTGCGAGGCAGCGACTGGGCAGTGATATAGTGGGCTTTTTCCAGCACTATTCCCATTAATGAAAGCAAGAGGAGGCCAAATGATGTTAAATGACTACACCGTGCAATGAATTTGGGACTAAAAGGCACCTCCATTTGTATAGCTTGACCCAGAAAAGAGGTATAAAATTCAGCACTTCACAAGAATCTCATTTGGGTCAACCTAGATTATATTTGTTTAATGAGGTATTGATTTTAAAAGCATTTTCTCTTTAATTTATTCCACATAAATATGATTATGGTGGTTGTACATACTGAACTACATGGTTGTACTCAGACAACACTATGTACTGTGAGTCAATAGGAAGGAGCGGACTAGAAAACAATGCAAGCAAATACAGTCAGTGCTTGGAACCTTTCTATGGTCCATCTCTCTGCCTTAGTGAAGAGACTTTTATTAAACCAAGGTAAGTGGCACTGGCACCTGTAAAAACTCTACCAGCTGCCCCTCCTCTCAACCACCTTCACAGCAACATGCAGGCTGAATAAGACATTTTACGATGCAAAAAAATACAAACAAAAACAAACTTATTAATTGTCATAACTCAATTTCTGAAACCTGACAGAGCAAAGATTTCGCTCGGCTTCACATCCTGACATACTGAGTAAAACAGAGTGCTGAGCGAGTGCAGAGTTTAGCACTATTAAAATGATTAACGAGGATCGCAATGTTTCTTGCTATTTTTAACCCATTCCAAGATGACAACAGAGAACCTGTTCACTCATAGCTGCAGTAGATTAATCTTGTTAGTTCAGATTCAGTATTACTGTGGAGTTACTGTATTTTTCAGGTGAAAATGCTCAGACTTGCAGTTATTTTGATGATGATTTCAGATTAAATCATATCTCATATGTGGTAGAACGATTTGAAGTGAGAGTTCAGCTATATACTGCATGTAGGAACGTTACAGAAGACAAATAAAAACACCTGATTCACAATTATATAATTTTCTTCTTAATTATACAAGTTTCAATTAACAGTGAGGTTAAACAGGTGGCAAAAAAAGGTGGGCCTACCTTGAGCTTAAATCACTGTTAACAATATTTGTTTAGATACATAATACTGTACTTCTGGTGTAAGATGAACTCGATACTCTTCCATCTACTCTACTCTTTGAAACAATGGCAGGTGATTTAATAGACAGACAATATTACAAATGATAAAGAATAAAAAAAATCCTATAAGTAGCAAGAAATAATATTGTATAGATGAAGGCATTAACTGAAGGAATTAATCTATATGGGTTTAATAATGTATTTAAAAACCTGGCAGCATTTAGCATGAAAAATCCTGTAGATATACTTTAGTTCTACAAGGTTAACATCATTCCATATAAAGGTTATTAAGCAGCACATGACCTGGCTGTAGATCACACCAAAATCCATCTGTACCCATTTTTAATTCTGGAATTGTGTCAGACACGCAGTGTTTCTGTAGGTGAATTGAATACTGATCCTCACACTGAATTCCTTTATCCCAAAATAAATCCATTCCAGCTCGGAGGCAGATGATTTTAGGATTTTATAGGATGACAGTCAGTCTTTAATAGGAGATTGTTTCCCACTGAGCTAAAGGTAAACCTGTTCCTGGAGCCATGACAGTCCACCACAGCAGCCTGAACAAAATGCTCTTGTTTAAGTGAAAGAACACTCAGTGATAGACTCTTCATCACTCTTAGGCTTCCCTCACAAAGAGCACTTTAAACATGGCTAGTCTTGGAAAAACTGACTATGAGGGCCAACCTGTCAGCCCTGTGTTGAAACATAGGTATTTAACATTATTAGATGTGGTCTCTGGAGGGCCTTGCTGCAGTGCAAAGAGGCCTGCAAAGATTTATGAGGCTGCTGTAAATTTATCTCGATCTAGTGGAGTGGAGAACAACGGCATTCTTGCCAATGACAAACGCCCACCTGCTTGGCTAAGCCTCTAGTCAATGCTATACTGACCTGCATCTCTCCATCTCTTTCCTCAGCTGAATCAACAACAACAGATGTTGGGAGTAAGGGTTTTTTCTTTTACACCTGCTTTGTGCTCTTTCTCTGAGTTATCAGCTCTCTTTCCATATGCTTTATGAAGCAGCAAATACAGGAGGTGTTGAAGTAACACAGCTTGCGGTCCATCCGAGTGTCACATCCACAGCAATCCATCCACCTACTCGCGCGCACACACACAGGTCTGTGAAGCAGAGCCACAGGACTACATAGGGCAAATGTGACGACGGGCTCCGAGTGTTTGACGTCATTGTGGTTGAGGACAGCGACTACAGCAGCTGCTCTGGCAGAAGTGCATCACAGCTTGGCACCCGGTTTCTGTAGGGACAGGTTAATGGAGCCAGTGACTCCTGTCCCTTTGACAGCTCCAGGCTGTGTCTTTTACCATCGTACCACTTTTAGAACCAAACACAGACCAAAGTAGTAACTCCTGACCGGTCAGCTACTAATGCATGCGTTCTGAGTTTACCCTGAAACCAATTTCTGCTATTTCTACAAGCCTGTGTAAAACATTTACAAATGAACAAAACTAGCACACATATTCACCATCAAGCACAGAAGAAGTTTCTCGTTCGGTCTCTCGCATGAAGAGTAACATGAGCTCACATTAGATGAGTCAGAGAGGCACTTGCAGGAGGGGAGATAATCCCAGAGCACCAGCACACTCTATCAACTTAGTGAAAGTCTTCCAAAAATGTAATATGTATTAACTGAAGAGTGCACTGGAGTTGCCATGCAAGACTTATACCACCAATCTTCCAACAACATAATGAATGACAGATGACAGTCTACAGGAATGACCAAATGATCAAGGCTGATGTTCCTGGTTGTGACATTTTCATCCATCTGGATCTTATAACCATTTTAAGTCTGTAAGACATGCTGCTTTGGTTAGGTCATGTCTCCCCATATTACTGCTGCACAACTGAGTCCAAAACCTGATGTCTGATAGACCCCAGATTTGAGTTCAGAATGAAGGGAATAACTGAAGGAGGAGTGAAGACTGAAGACTGAGAGTCATGTAGATCGGCGAAGGGCATGAGCACATCATCCGACTCTCTTTATGCTCAAAATGGTTAGGTCTACAGAAATTTCTTTCTTTTATCTGATGAGTATGTACTGGGTTTTTCAGACAGCAGAGTCAATGCCTAAAACATGCAAGAGTTTGTGAGCACGTTGTACTTTGTTCTAACCTAGAATTATTGACATGCATTGGATAAAATAAACATAACACACAATAATTAAAAATCCATTAGAACTCTGAAAACTCTTTGCTTATGAACAGCGCAGCCTGTTTGGTGACTAAAGGGACTTGGGTAGAAGGTGAAAAAAAAAAGAAAGAAAAAGAAATCTGATACCTGAAGAATATTCAGGTGGATCATTGATGTTTTGTGGCTGGTGGTTAGGGACCATTGAGAAGACTGATAGCATCATAAACTGTGCCATATTTTCAGCCCAAACCCTGGTTGCCTCTACTGGATTTTAGATTTGAACCTTCATACTGCCAAAGTAACATGGAAGCGGTTATTAAACAAAAATCAATCAGTGTTGCACTGACTAGCTTTGGATTTCAAACTCCCTGAAATGCAGACATTCAGAAAATAAAGAATATAAAGGAGGTTAAAAGTTATGAATGGAAGACCTTTCCTGTCAAGATACACATTGACAGAACATTTTCGAATCAGTATCCAGTCTGTCACACTGTACTGTCAGGTTGATGCTGATCCTTTATTTAAAAGCTTCTTTCGTGCCTGGATCTAACACAGAAAAACAACCACATTCTTACACGTACAGATTTGACAAGAACTCTTTAACAAGATTGACTGATTAATAAGTGAAAGAAGTTCCAATGGTACACATTCGTGGTTAACAGAAGTGGAAGGATTCTCAGACATCCTGCCAATATTCAGGCAAAAATACAAACGGCTAAATAATTAAGGGGTATACAAATGTCACTCGGACTTACAGTGACCCCAATTTGCATCAGCTGTTGTGGAAATCCTTCGACAAAGCAATTCATGTCAGAACAAAGAGCACAACTGGATGTTACCAAATTGGTTGGTGAATGAAAACTCCTGTTTAAATACTCAGTTTTCTTCTAGACAATCTGTCAGCACTGAAATACAAACACCACTCTGAAATGCTTCCAGCTTTAGACTTGTGAGAATATGGATCTATATCATGTCAGTAGATATGCATGGGAATAACACTTCCATTCCGTCCTACGTTCCATAAAAGTTAGCAGGCCGTATAACAGTAATATCATGATTTTATTTCTCCCTTTAATACAACTTTATTACTGCTGTGTCATACACGTGACCTCTGGAGTTCCTTCTCTAACTTTGTAGAGACACTGATCAATCGACTGCCGTTCCCATTAGTCACGTGATTATTTATTTAAGTCCAGCATTTGTCTAACGTGATCCTACTGAGTAAATATTTTAGCGACGTTACAGA
>JAOTRN010000048.1:7748121-7762595 GCA_028566695.1 Bagroides melapterus
GCTATATATATTTTTGAGGTGAATTGACAGGAGAACACGGTCAATTACAGTCAATTACAAGAAGAATGATATTAAACAACATATTATATGTGATGATATACTGATATTATTCTCTCCTAATGTTTACCTTTAAACCTGTTCATCAAATCTTACAGTTAGAAAGATTATATAAAAATAAAACGTCTAATTCCAACACTAGAAAACAAACATATCTGAAATACAAGATCACTAAATAGTCGAGCTTCAACAGCTCCAAGCTCTTCCTAATATAACCATGACCAATAATATAGAAATTATACAAAACAACTAAACACAATATCAGATTTAAAACAGCAGGAGTTAACTGCCTGCCTTCAGCAAAATTGAAATTCCCTAATAGTGTTTATGAAAGGTAAGAAAAGCACAAAGGACAAAAGCAAAAAAAAAAAAAAAAAAAAATCTTTATGCATATGAAATTCAATCCACATTGATTCCTGTAGTGTGTATCAGCTGTGCTTCAATATCAATCGTGGAACACTTCAGTAAACCCAAAATCCAAATACACCATTAAAAAATATGATTTTACAAGCAATTATACAAAGCAGTGTGTTGTCTGTGGCTTTGCATCATATGAAATAATCTAATTCAGAGAGGTGATAGGAAATGTTTAGCATTTAGGTTTAATGCAATTCAAGTACAGTGTGCATTAGAGGTAGTAAAATAGGTTAAAAAAAAAATAAAAAATGAGACAGCAGTAAAAATGTGCCAACTGGTAGATAGTTGCCAAAAATGTCTTCCACAGACCAGCTTAACCGCTGAGGCATGTAATGTGTCTGACTTAAAATGAATTACGTTTATAAAAAGGTGTCTTAATAAATGTTTTCATCAGGTCAGAGTTTTCTGTTACTCCTAAAGCTATTCTCATTACAGTGTAATAACTAAGGAATAAAACATGACAGGGAAAGCGTGGTGTGATGCAGCTGATTCCACCATGATTAAGTTGATCATTTCAATAACATTATTCTCCTTTTTTAACAGCTCCAGTTGGATTCTGCTTCATGAAGCTATATATATTTTTATATGTCTATATATGTATTTTCTAAAATAATATTAAACTCTTTGTATTATGTTTGTTCTGTAAAGCTGCTTTGGGACGATGTCCATTGTTTAAATTAAACTATACAAATGAATTTAAATTGAATTGAATTTTTTTATTCATTTATAATTGCGTTTAGGTTAGATGGAGCATCCAGTATACAAGTCCCTGTTAAATAATGATTTATTATTTGCTTGCTCTCTCTTGCTCCGACTGCTGTTTGAGCTGTACTGTTTTATATGTATACGTGAAATTTATCAATACCTTTGGACAAAATCATATAATATATAATATAATCGTATATTTAATAGTGCTGTAGTACAAAAATGAGTAAACAATATCCATTCCTTGAATGTTGTTCATTCTGTGTTTTGCTCTGCCACTCAGGGATTGAGAAGTCCAGTACCGTGTGTCCTGATGGTCGTCCGTTGTTCTTTCTGCACATTACACCACAGCAAATAAAACTGCTCTTCCAGAAGGTGCAAGGTTCTTACATAATAAAACAATATAATAATCCACCCAATGACACAAACCATCAAACCACATCATAACTAAGATGCCAGGGGGCACAAGAGAACGGCACTTGGAAGTGAATTGAATATGGCTTCAAGGTGAGTGTGAAAATTGGTCTGACCTTTACAAAATGTTTTCCCTAGTATAGAGATCGGAGGGAAATGGCGCGTTGTGAATGAGAGTCTTACCAGCGCCGGAGCTTCAGGTTTGCGACAGGGACACTGCGTAGAACGGAGCCCAACACCATGAAGAAGACCGTAAGCAGCAGAGAAGCCCGCAATCCTGCAAAATAGGGGACAGGGAAAATATAACAACACTGAGAGTCTGTAAGCAAGCAAATGCCAGGATCATATCCTGTGTTTATTCCCACTTCATGTCTGGTGTTCCCAGGATAGTATCAAGATCTCCAAAAACCCTGACCAGGAGAAACTTGTTCCTAAAGACAAATATCTCACCATGTCACTGGAATTGTTATTATAGACATTTGGGAGCCTCAAGGATGACTAAGACCTTCTTGTATTTAATTGAATTTATCTATGTAGCATTTTCTCATGTAATTCATCAATTTTCTGTAGAAATATGATGATGGAGTTTCAAATTGTTGAAAGATTAAACAGTGAAATGTCTTCTGTAGATATAGATGGAAAAACATGAAGCACACTATTTATAGATCAAGATACACGTTTTCTGTACAGATCCATAGAGTATTTAAATGTAATTATGTGAATGTTATCATGATGAGTTCCTGCAAAAAAAAAAAAAAAAAGCCAAAAAGGTGCCTGTTGTGTTGAGACTTTCTTGCAGAGACGTGTCAGGAGATTTTATATATATATGCAGAAAGCAGCTTTTATAATCACTTTTGAGGGAACTTGAAACTGACACTCTTCTCTCTGTCGTTCTCAGTTTTTTCACATGCCGACAAAAAATACTGATGCAAAAAGAGATACTTTGGACTGTGTAGTAAATCTGAACACAAAGAAAGATGTCAGGAACAATTTATAACTGCTGGGGTTCTCAAAATCAAGGACGCACCTAATCATTCACAGCAATTCTGTAGGCGAGGGGTTGATTTGCTATCTCTCATCTTCAGGAGCAGACAGAGGTGTAGTCTGACATCCTAATATGTCTTCTGTGAAGTTCAACCCTAATCCTAACATCACTAATATTTATTCTGTCAATCATGAGGCACACATTTAGCTTACAGTGTACTTACTCTTTCATTAACACTATTGATTAGTTGGGCTATTAATGCATGGAGGGAATAAAATGAAGGACACAAATGAAGGCTACACTATCCTGAGCTTGTTCAGCTGATCGGGGTCCGCATAGGTTTAGAAATATTCCACGATAGAGAACATGATGCTGACTGCAATCAGCAGTGCAGCAAAGAACAGACACTCTGTCCACTGTAGATGTCACCAGTCAGACTATGAGCATTACAGATTCTCGTACATTAATGTGTTGAGGCCTGGGAAAATTTTTCATGTGGTGAATTCTTGACATTTTCTCCTATATAATTGTGAAGTGTAAATCCATCTATCCAGTGTGCTGTACTGCTAATCCTACACAGAGTCACATGGAGCCTGGAGGAGACTCGAACCATAATGCTGGGGACACTGTGTACTGCACATTAAAATCTTAGTGTTGCCAAACGTGTTCAGAAAAACCCATATTTTGCAAGTAACAGAGCTCTCGACAGAGGAAAGTTTAATACTTTCATAATGCGTAGAAACATCTCTCTCTCTGCTTTACTTAGCAGAGGTTTCAGAAGTTAGCTGAAACTTGCCTTGTTCCTTTACAACACCGTTAATATCACTCTCGAACCCCTGCGTTAACTGTATACAGATAGATTTCCTCAAGATTTGTGCAAGGTGAATGAAGCAATCTGCCTTAAAATACTGGGATCTGCCACATCAGCAGGACTGTGCTCTACTCAAGCAGGTTTCACAGATGAAGCTCTTCACATGGCTGTCAGCTTGAATGTTATATAAGTGACAAACTCTAACAGCCAGCACTTTTACTTTCTTTGGCTGATACTAAAAATCAAAGTCACCTATTCAGAGGAAGTGTCTCTGCAAGGGGTTGATTTGCCTGGATTCATATAAATGGCAAGTACTGTATATCGACTCTTAACTGAAAGTCACAAGGGCATGAACACCACTAAGACAAAGATATAGCAGACCATCACAGTTAATTGAATAAACAGAACCTGAACTGTTTCTTCATTAAATACAAGATGTCATTATTATATTCTATATTATATTCCAGTTATATACTACATATAAATACTACTGATTTGTTAAATACACTCTCACACACTGTGCAGAAAAGAGTCTTTATATGCTATAATGCATGTGCAAATCAATACGAACTGACCTTATCATCTCAGATATTCATACATAATGTTCTAATACTCACTTTTTTCAACATTGACAAGACTTTGCTTGTTGTGGGAAATATCAATGTGCCATAATAAGAAATTTAACAGATTTAACACAGAGAACACTACCGATATACTCAGTAGATAACTATCACAGATAATTAGTAAAGCTGTAATGTTCAATCAAACCTACACCTGTGGTATTATATACACTCTAAAGCCAAAAGTATTAACACCTGACATATATAGAAACCTTCCCCAGAGGCACAAAGTGTTATAGGATGTTTTTTTACTGGAACTACGGAGTCCAGACATGTTCCAGCATGACAATGCCCCTGTGGACAAAGAGAGCTCCATGAAGACATGAGTCTCTAAAGCTGAAGTAGAAGAACTCAAGTGTCCTGGACACAGCCCTGATCTCAACCCCATTAAACACCTTTAGTCAGCTTTGGTCAGCTCTCCACAATAATGTAGATTTAGTGACTTGAAAATACTATGTATGTGTGTGAGAGGTTTTTTTTTGTTGTTTTATCTATTTATTTAATTATCAACTCTTGGTCCTTAATGAATTCCTCTGTATCACTGTCATTGCGAGGTTATGAAGAGAAATGGCAGGGGACAAAGTGTTTAGCCTAAAGCTAGACAGGAATTGAAGCTGAGAGAACATCAATGCTACAAAGTCCACAGAGTTTGTTGGAGCCAGTTGGATTTATATTTATATTTATGCCATTTGGCAAACACCCTTATCCAGCACAACTTACATTTTATTTCTTTTTTTATGCAACTGAGCTTTTGAGGGTTAAGGGCTGCGCTCAGGGGCCAAGCAGTGGCAGCTTGACACACTGGGATTTACACATACAACATTCCAACTGATAGTCCAACACCTTAACCACTAGGCTACCACATCCCCGTATATAGTCAAATTCATTATACTTAATTTTGATCCAATTTAGAAGACCATTCCAATTTCACTAGTCGCTGTAACTGGAACCAGAGCTCAGCATCAAGGAAATGTGTGCTATCACCTGCTGCCTTGTTGCTTGCTAGTGTGAATGCAGGATGTTTGATATATTTACATGACTTGTGTACTGCAATGTGAACTGCACTGCAGTCTAGAAATCTGTAAGCAGCTGTGGAAACATCTGTCAAAGTGAATAGTCCAGGTTCTGCAAGCTGTTTTTAACAGGACTCCTGTTAAAATGTATGCTGGTGTGGAATGTTTTATCATGTTAATATGTAGACAGTACTGTGTATCCCGTGAAACATAAGAATGATGCAGAACTGATTAACCTCTACAACCTGCAGTTTAGTGATGAGGAGAGACAACTACATGATTTATACAAGGAAGCCTTGCCAATTAAAAAGAACCGTTTAAATGGTATGGCATGAGTACATTTACGTTGTATAGTAAGAAACTAGCTGGTTCTCAAACAGTAGGATCTTAATTCATTTTGTTTTCCAGTAGTTATTTTGTTCTATTCCATGTCAAAATTCTTGATATTTGAACTCAGCTTTCATTTGCAGTTTTACATACAGCTGAAGGAGTGATTCAGTTAAAAACATTTTTGGAAATATTACACTAGCTAAATTATATATAATTATCTGTCATTAAATACATCATTTGTCAAGATTTATGACTTTTGGTAAAGCACAAACTGCTGACAACTTTACTGCTGACTGCAATATAGACATGTGAGAACGACTAAAGTGACACCCTTTTGATTACGAAATCTCCATGTGACTGATTCTCTTAACCGACTTTTTCCATTTATGATCCTTAAATTTATGTGATGTCATTTGCAAAGGATCATCAGGTGACATGTCAGGTGAGAAAAGATTCCAGTAAGGGGTAGATCACTGACTAATGTGGTTTCAAGACAGTTTCAAAGCAGTAGGCTGAGCACACAGATTATAAGACACTCATTATATACACTCATATAACTGTGCTTAGTCAAAAAATCAACAAAAAAAACCTGACTAGGCAAATGATGAACCTACTCCACTACACAACTGACTTTACGTTTGTACTTTCCTTGTACTATTAGGTGGTGTAACTAAATAGAAAGAGCAACATAAGGCAGCTCAGTGGTAATATCTGGAGTCTGAGGGCCAAAGTAAATACCATGTATTATGGGACTTCGAGCTCCACCATTCTTCATTATTAGTATCTATACTTAAAAGCTTACAATACGAATACAAAGTGTACAACAAATTGGACACCATTTTTCAGTTTGTGTTGATCATGCATACGACACATTGCATTGGAATATTTTGAAAATAGTTATTTATTTGACTTTATTGACAAATTCTATATTGAAATCCCTACATTCAATGCAGTCTCACTCGCTCAGAATCAGTTGTTTCTCCTTTTAATCAAATCCACTGTAGTACTCATTTAACACTAATTAAAAGAGACCTTGGAATAATGATTCAATCAGACACGTGTGATTTTAGCGTAAACCCTCTCTAAAAGAAAAACCGTCTGTGGAAATTCAGAACAACAGAAGGGACCAGATGGAGAAGTTGAGGTAACTTGGGTTATTTTCGGGAAGTAAAAAGGCTCTAGAACAAGGCGGTGTTAGGACATTTCTTAACATGTTTTGTTCCATATGATACTGATGCTGTAAATCTAATGGAGAAGTTAACCTATGTCAGCTGGTTCGTTTCTCTTTTACTCTGTAGCCTAGTCCTAGCTGTATATGGTCGAAATGACAATAAAAGCATTATGACTTAACTTGAAAGCAGGGAAGCACTTTCTGGATATTGTAGTGATCTTTTGCAGGATGAGCAAAGATATTTACACAATCAGAAAATCAGTTCAGCTGTAAACACTAATTCACCTCAAAGCGATCTAATTCACCTCAAAGCGATCACCTCAACTACATTCGATGATTTACTGAATCATTTTGCTTAGCAACGTATCAAAATCAACAACTAACCTTTCTTGTCCATCAGCCACACAAACAGGAGCCACGGGAAGAAGCCGACGGGACCCCAAATGACTAAAATAGCAATTTCCGTAGATGAGAATCCGAAAGCATGCTTGGCAGAGTTTTGGATTGGGCCCCATGTGTTCCACACCATTCCTTGTAAAAACGAGAGGAGTGAGAACAAGATTAACACCAACCATCTTCGCCCGTACACCCTGCCACTGGTAATCACTGGCTGGATCCTCTGTTCAGATTGGTTCGGCCCAAGCAACGGTTCCCTCTCCCTCTCGGTGCTCCCAACGGCACCCATTGAATCAACTCACAATCCCTTCTTTTTGTGTAGTGTAATAAAATGTCTCTGGTGCGAAATAATAAACAAAAACTACACAAACATCTCTCCACCGGCCAATTCCACAAACGTAAACAACAGCTGATAGCGGCTTCCAGATTTATTTACTACGCATGCGGCTCTTACAAACGGACGTGACGACACAGCTCAGCAGCTGAAACTACTCCGTTCGCCATGTTGGATCTGTATGCCCTTTTTTAATATGACAACCGCCGTCCTGGCAGAGTCCGAATGGCTGGAGTTTCTTTTCCCGTCCAGTTTTTTTGTTGTTGTTGAAAAAACATTGTAAATTCTCACGTGAGTTTGTTTACAAGGACAAATCAGAACATTTCCTGCTTTTTCTGGGAAGATGAGTGAACATCTGGATGCCTAGCTGCTAGTTATATTGTGAGACTGTTTTTTATGTTTGATTGTTTGAGCTTAAACTGTTTAACTAAGTTCGTGTAAAGCTCATGCATAGGGAAAAAATAAAAAGTTAGCAACGAGCTAGTATTTGTGTCGTTAAAATACTGTAGTTTGCCGCTGGAGTTTTCAGGCTGTTAATGACTATTCTCTCACCACATGTTCTTCATATGCAAAGAATTCTAGACTTTAAATACAATACTTTGCTTTTATAGTTTGAAACGAGAATAAAAAAAATAAACCTTAGTTTGTGTTTTGTGTGCGTTTATTGTATGTTAGCCAGTTTAACTCACTTGACAACCTGTAAGAGTCTGCTAGGATGTATAAGGAATATAAGACGAAGTTGAATATTTTCCTGGAACAGCGGTCATCAGTGCATTTAAACCAATTTGCCTCCAATGACAAAAATATAATGTATATACATCTTAGCAGACACTTACAGGTTATAAAGTGAGTTAAGCATTCTTTCTGCTTGCTCACTTTAGTTATTAATAAATTCTTCTGAATGAGTTGTTACTATAGGAACAATAAAGTATTGCAACAAGCACAGTACTATGAACCTGTTTTTATTTACAGCTCGTGCTACTGTCAAAGCTGCTGTTATATAATCAACACATTTTGTCCAATCAGATTTTAGAAATCAGCAGCGCATTATAAAGAGATGAATAGAAAAAGTAATTCACTCTGTCTCAGAGGCTTTACTTGCTATCTAGTGTAATGGAAATGTCACTGCAAATGAGACTGAGCAGTTGTGTACGGCATGTCTGGTTCGATTTATGTGAACCTCCAAAACTGTGTTTCTGTTCAGTGACCCTTTGCAGATATGGCCACTAAGCCCTTCAGGCCAGACGAAGCCCGTAGGATCATGCAGTTTCTGCACAAGCCAGCGGTTTTCATCAACATGACTGATAACTGGCCAGGACGGGACTGGACTCTGGAACATCTGACACTTTGTCTAGAGAAGGCTGTACGTTTTCGTATTGGGAAACAATGTGAAAAAAAGGGTAAGGAGTTTCTATGTTGCATTGAGGATCATGGGTTTTCACCTGAAATTAGTTCCCTCAACAATGATGTCAGAAAATAAAATATGTTGCATACTTTATAGACAAAATAAAATTGAAAGAGTACAAATTATTTATAAGCTCTTCTAATAGATATTCTCCTTCATTAGCATTGAAGTGTCTGTTACAGTTAACTGTATTAACAAATGCACCAATGTGCATTTCTCTCTCTTTCTCCCACACACACACCCTAAATGCATTATGACAAATGATTAAACTTGTCACTAGGTAAATAAAAATAATTAAAAATAAATATTTTCATCACTTCACTCAATCATTTGTATATATTTGTTCACTCAATCATATATATATATATGATCTTATTTACATACCCAGCATTTGTTGGTAGTATGTGCATATGCATCCTATCCAGGGTGTATTTCTGACTCAGACCCAGTATTCTGGGATAGCTCTGACCTTTTTAATGTTGTCACTGAAGATGAATAGATGACTATTTCTAAAGGGGATGCAAAAATATTCTCTGTAAATACTGAAAGCTTTTTCCTCAGTCAAGGCAATATGAAATTTGTCAGTGAAAGCTATCATTTTAATTTGAACATTGCAGTTATGGGAAATGTATATTATAATGTCAATATTACATTCTGACATTTCTGACTATGTAATGTATTCACAATTCTCACATGTCTGTAGAGCAAACCCTTTTAATATTGCAAGGTTTTAAAAATGCAAGCTTGAAATATTGGGTTCAGAGAGCTTGCTGAAAGGTGTCCTGGTGTGCAGCGCTGGCAGGAGATAGATCATTTGTTCCCTCAACACAACAATGGTAGACATGTCCAATACCGTGTTATTTAATTTGACTGCTGAATCAATTTTCCTTTCATTCTGAACCAGACAGAAATCAAGTGTACCAAGATGCAATTTTGTGCCACTTACAAAAGGTACTGCACAGCGGATGATTAAAACTTTGTGTCATTACAATGCACTTTTGATTGAAGTAATGTTGGGACATTTCATTCAACCATCATGCTGAATCAATAAGTAATATTCAGAGTGAACAGATACCAGCTTGAAATTGACACAGCAGTCAGTTTTCCCTAACATCCTTTCTGTCTACATGCATTTTTTAATTTTTACTTTTTTTTTCCTTCACCAGCTCCTCTCTTTGAGACAGAGTGTTCATATGTCGAAGCAACTCTTGCAGAGTTCCAGTGTTGGATAAGGGGGAGCGATGCTGCGTCTGTGGGCCCATTTGCTGAGTATCCCCTTTCAGAGTACTGGGCTTATGCAGACTACAAATATATTGCCCTTCTTTTTCAGGATAAGACATCCATGTTTAAGGTAAATAAACACACAATGTCCAGTATCTTACACCTCAAATCAAACATTATCTCTTTCCATTTTTAAGTTGGATTCAAGTTTGTTGAATTGATGCCTCTATTGTAGTATAAGCCACTGTTGTTGTCTAATAGTATGCACAACCATTTATTCGTTTCTCAATACTAAGAATTATGTTAAAGTTCTGTTTGTCTTTAAGCTAAAAAAGGGTGAAAGATGAAGCACAAATCATTTTCATTTAAATCTCTTTATACAGAAATAGGTTTGATTACAACAAGAAAATAATTTAAAATGAGTATTGACCGAGAACCAAGTCTGGAATCTAATATAAGCGTTATGGGATAAAATTTACATTTTTTTTGCATTTGGCGGAGCTTCTTATCCAGAGAAACGTACAGAAGGCTATTTGAAATCGTCATCTTTGAAGTTTTTTAAGTGCCACGTTTAATTACTTAATTGTAGGGAAATAATCCCAGTCAGATCAAATAATTGTGATTAGTCAGTTGTGTAGTAATTGTCACAGACGTGAGTAGAACTTTTGCAGTTTTGAAGCACATCATTGTCCCAGCTTAGTGAACCACACACACACACTTAGAAAGCATATGATCCCCCACAGATTTGTCTACTGAATAATTTTCAGTTGTGATTTTATCTAACGTGAAGCATTTATCAATTCGTATTGTTATAACTTCTGTCTGCTGTGTATGTGCACTTCCATTGCTTGAACCTCCACACAAAGCATCCTTTGAGTCTTTTGGAAACACACAGACTTACAGACTAAATTGGAGCAATAAATCACTGGGTGTGTTTTGCCCAGCTCTTGTCTTCGGTCAGTCAGCCTGCAGATGGTAATGGCAGAGAAGCTGTTTTAAAGTTTGCCACAAGGTTACTTTGACCTGAATGGGTGGCTCTTGCAGGCTTTCTCCGTCTTTGTAAATGATAATAAATGCTCGTGAGCTGTTGAAGTTCTCTTTTGAGACGGAAATCCTGCCAAAGCCCAGCCTGTGAGACTGGCAGACATCAGCTTTTCTTAAATGATGAATAGTGCCATTTAAATGTTTCTGAAAACCTCAGTTGCACAGTGTGCTCTTTACAGTCCCACGGCTGTTAATGGATTCATTATCCAGGTTGCTGGGCAGCATCTTCAAGCACAGGTTTTTCCCTTCTTATTGTTAAGGGAATATATTAGCAGATCAGACATTTTATGCAAAAAAAAAATGTTACAGCAATCTTATTATACAATGATTAATTAAATGATAAAGAAATAACTTTACTTCTTTGTTTTAAGCATGCATAATACAAACGTGAGTCTGAACTTTACTTATAAAAACGAGTGTGTTGCAGGATATAGTGTGGGCTGACTTTGGCTACCCAGGCCGTGATGGGAGAGAAAGTACCCTATGGGTTGGTACAAATGGTGCTAACACTCCATGTCATCAGGACTCCTATGGATGCAATCTTGTCTTTCAAATTCAAGGCAGGTAATGAAACAGCACTTAAGCGTACAGTTTAATAACAGTGAACGTAAGCCATGAATGAACACTTTATTCTGCATGAAACATATTAGTGCTAGTACTGGACACATGTACACTGCCAATGAATATTTTTTCAGCAGTCACGTTTGATCTAGATTTACTGTTAAAAATATGAAGTGGGCGTGAAATACAATATAGCTAGCAGAGAAGAAAAAGGATTTCGGGTGATGAGAGGTATTTTATCCCAGAACATTTGAACGAGAAAAGTTTTCTCCTTCACCAAAGCTGGGAAAAGGGCTAAACTGTATGAAGCTCTTGAACTGCATTACAGAGTGGTATTACAAGGAACAGTCATATATCTCTGACAGAGGAAACCCAAATGTCTGGACTAATCTCTTGACAGTTGTCTGCCATGGTGAAACACCACATCTTTCCTGTATTTTAATAGATTTGGGAGACTTTACAGAATGTGAAAAAAGAGTGTGTAATGTAATCTGAATCTGAGAAATAATGTAATACATCAGACATGATGTACTGCAATAGATGTCCCTGCCGCTCTGGAGATTATGTATAGTCTGTGGAAAAGCTTTTATATAATAACTTATAGCCGATAATTCTTTCAGAATTTTCGAAAAATGTTTCTAAGACAGTGCTCAAAAGTACATTCGGTCATTTGGCACCATTAATTGAACACTCTGGCACCAAACACCTTGTTGATGAGAGAGGGTCAGGGCAAAATGGCCAGATTAGTTTAAGCTGCCAGGAAGGATGTAGTAACTCAAATGAGCACTCTGTACAACCGTATCGAGCAGAAACACGTCTCAGGATGTAGAACCCATCAAACCACGAGGTGGATGGTCTACAAGAGCAGGAGACCAAGAACATGAATCTGAGCCTACTCACCCAAACTGGACAGCTGAAGACTGGAAAATGCCCAGCTGTCTAGTTTGGGTGAATCTCCCATTCTTGTTTGACAGAAGTGTAACCAGACATGATCTTCTACTGTAGGTGATCAAACTCATGGGTCAGTGTTTTGTGCATGTTGTGATGCTTTTCTGTACATAACATATAGATTCCAACCAATTTGGCCATTTTCCTCTGGTCAGTTTTCAATATTCAATTCAATTCAGATTTACTTGTATAGAGCTGTTGTCTAAAGCAGCTTTACATGACATGAACATAATACGAAGAGTTTAACATTATCCTAGGAAATACAAAAATGACAAAAGTTTTAGATTATTAGACATCCAGTTAAGTGTTTGTTGTATTTATCCCCATTGAGCAAGTCTGTGGTGACTGTGGCAAGGAAAAAAAAATTGTTTCACCAGAGAACTATCACTCAGTGTTTTGGATTTTTTTGCACCTTTCTATGTACTCTCTAGAGACCATTGTGTGTGAAAATCCAGAGGTCAGCAGTACGTTGTACTAACAACCATGCCATGAACAAAGTTACAGGGATCACACTTAGTCTGATTTTGGATTTGAACATTAACTCAAGTTCGTGACCTGTGTATGTGTGATGGTTTGCACTGCACTGCTTCCACATGACTAAGTAACCACATGAATGTGTAGGTGCAAGTGGACAGTCCATACTAGAATACAGTCAGGTCCAAAAGTCTGAGACACATTGAAAATCTGGGTCTCTGTTTATTTAAATGTAAGCAAATGTGTGAAATTGAGCATGTTAAATGATTATACAAAAGGTCTACTGAAGCATGAGTTCAGACCACACCGTGATGGACTTGAACTAAAATGGATCAGAGGTTTTACACAAATATGGAGAGTCTGTTCCAGCTTGAATGCACAGTGTCATTAAAGCAAAAAAAAAAAAAAAACATACCAAACACTAAGCTACTCTGAATTTCATTTAAGAATTCTACTTTTCTTCTGTCAGACTTTTGTATCTAGATGTTTCTGATGAACTTCTGTATCCCACCCCTCATTTTTATCCCCTTACTATTTCAAACATTTCTGAACCTATTGTACTTATCACGGCTTTGTCATTCTGAACAAATACACATACTGTATGTGTAGGTCATGTGTAGTCTGACGATTCACTGGCTGATTCTTTGACCACGAGCTGACCAAAAAAATTCTTATGCACTTTTTATTGTGCTGTCATTATTTTTTCCTCTCTAGAAAACGCTGGCATCTCTTTCCTCCTGATGATACAGCATGTATGTACCCAACACGTATACCATATGAGGAGTCCAGCGTGTTCAGCCAGGTTAATGTGATACGCCCGGACATGCGCCGATTCCCTGCTTTCCGAAGAGCCAGGGCTCACGTCGTCACTCTGGAGCCGGGTCAGGTAAAGAGCAGTTTGCTTTAGCATTAAAATGGGCAAACAGTCAGTTAGGGTTGGAGCTTTGGAGCATGTGAGTTTTTTTTGCTGCAGAATTAAACATGCTTTATTTAGATAGTTAAATAAAAAAATAAATTTATTATTATGAATTATTATTATTAAATAGTTTTTCCTGAGCATGAAAAGAAAGTCACCAGAAAGATATTTATTATATCTATTATATCTTTTATATTTATTATTTTTTTATTATTCCATGGGAATGTAGTTAGCTACTATTCTATCCAGTGTTGCATAAAGTTCCCAAAAGCCATACTTGAGTAAAAGTACAGGTATTTTGTTAGAAAATTACTCAAGTAAAAGTTAGTCACTCATTATAAGGACTTCAGTAAAAGTCTTTAATTATCTGAAATAAACTGTAATTAAGTATCAAAATTCGTATTTTCCTGAATGTATTCAAGTATGGAATGTAAAAGTAGAAGTAAATGACGTTAATAAAAAAGTTTTATTATGAGATTATATAAGAATATAAGAATTATGAATTTTGTTCTGTGGTGCTTTCTTTCTTAAACTTCTAAATAAGTTCACCACCTAAAAAATAAGACTTGCATGAAAGTTTTATGTAGCATATGTCAGTGTTCTAAAATGTCCCTCTAAAATGCTATATATATATATATATATATATATATAT
>JAOTRN010000048.1:7762695-7778688 GCA_028566695.1 Bagroides melapterus
GGTTAATATTTGGTGTGGAAACTCTGTGCTTGAACATAAGCGGTAGTGTTCGATACAGATTTGTGCAGTATTCTAAATAAAACAGCTGGTAGGTTGTTTGTACTGCAGATAATATGGTGCCTAAGACTTTTGCACAGTACTGTATATAGATATATATACATGTTAACATATGTGTCCTACACTAATGACACAATAGACGACGTGTGGTACCAATACTATTTTGATATTTTAATGTATGTATTTCCTTATTTCATGCAAGTCTTATTTTTTAGGTGGTGTACTTATTTTAAGTTTAAGAAAGAAAGCACCACAGAATAAAATTTCCTTTAGTGAAGTGTATTGTAAGGAACTGTACAGTACTAGTGTTTCCATACATGTGCCCTTATAACACTGCCTGTGACATTTATAAATAATCATATTCTCTTTGCTAAATGCTAAACTATACAAATGCATGGACAACGGTTCGGGCTGTCCGTGACAGAAAAACAGAAACTACGACTATCCAGTGACAATTAACACCATGTTACATACCAACTATAAACTAAAACTGTCTTACCTCAACATGTTTCTTCAGGTTTGACAGTGTTTTCTGAATGCCAGTATTTCGGTTTCTTTCTGCACACATAAGAGGCACCGCATTCAGTATGTATAAGAAAACATGTCTTGTAGATATGGCCATGGGTGTTCCTCCTCTAAGTTATTTGATAACGGAGGTGTTGGAGAAGCAGTACTGGGTGCTTGGGCTAAAGTCATCAATGACCACAAACTTCCTTTACTGCAAATCTGGACACAGGGATTGTTTGGGTTTTTTTTGTAGTAAGTAACGAAAATGATAAACAGTAAATGTATCGGAGTAAAAGTATAGAATTTGTTTCAAAAGTGAAGTAAAAGTTGACAGAAATATAAAAACTCTCAAAACATACTTAAGTACTGTAATGCAGTAAATTTAGGCTACATTACACCACTGATTCTAAGATATTTTGAGTGCTGTTTCCTTTCTTTTCTTTTCTAACAACCTGCCGTTACCTTCTCAGTGATAATTGCACACATAGCTGACTGCTGACTGTCAGTGGATTGATTGACGTGCCATGCTCTAACATTTACCTGAATCTTTCACCAAGCAATCCGTAAACACAACGGTCACGCTGATGTGTGCGGTAAGGCTTTTATTCCATTAGAGACTTCTATAGGAAGTATTCAAAAAAGCAGCAGATAATAATCTTCATAAGCCATGTTGTTTAACCAAGTCTCCTTGAGTGAAATGCCAACAGATTCATTCACACAAGGGAGTGAGTACGGTTCAGCTGGTGCTACTTAATCTTCTTTGTCAAAATAGAAGTAATAACTATGTACCCAAAAGAATCTCCAGGTCTCTAAAGTCATATAGTGCTGCATCAAGTCCCATTTGAAATCTAAGTCATCAAAAATAGCATTCCAGTGCCTGGGAGTTTCTACTAAAAGAAGACTAAGAAGACTTTATTTGTCAGAATATATTACATCACAGTGAAACTCTTCTTCTCATATCCCAGTTTAGGATCAGAATGCAGGATCAGCCATGATACAGCATTCTGGAGCAGAAGGGCCATGCTCAAGGCTCTAAAAGTGGCAGCTTGGTGGTGCTCAGGTTTAAACCCCTGACCTGATCATTAACCCCGTGGTTTAATCACTGAGCCATTTCTCATTCCCTAATCAAATGACCACTTGTACACAGTAAGTGGTTGTAAAGCTAACAAGCACTTCCTTCGAGACACAGGAAGTGGAACTGTCAGACTGATGATACAGTACCAAATCACATACAGAGCAGAGCACTAACTTCCCGCTTCCACATACATGAGCTCACAGACAACCGCCATCATTTTGTGTCTCTCTTGAGTGAAAGAGGAGAGATTAATTCTATTCCTAACACCGTATGCAGGTTAGAATGAAGATCTGATGCTCGTATTCCAGAACAGTTATTAAAATGGGAAAACATCTAGTAAAGGTATGTGGATGCTTTTAGCAAAAACTATAACCAAATTTGTAATAACTAATATTGAAACAGTTATTTTATTCTATGATCATATAGCTTTACTCAATGATATTAGATTTGAAGTACAGTTGTACCCCAGCCTACACCGTTAATTGGTTCAAAGAGATGTGGCATAAGTCAATTTTCGGAAATGCCCCTATAAAATGCTATATATGTTTCGTACACTAATGACACAATAGACAATGTGTGGTACTAATACTATTTTTATATTTTAATGTATGTATTTCCTTATTTTATAAAAGGATTTTGCTTTAGTTAGTGTTTTTTTTTTTTGTTTTTTTGAGGCATTTTTCACTGACTGGCGTATGGTCATGTAAAACGGCATAATATGGATTTAATTTTTTTATTTAATAATTTAGGATGAGCGACGTGAAGTCGGAAATGATTTAAAGTGAAACGACGTAAAGAGGGTTACCACTGTATTGTAATTTGAGCTGTAACTATGAGCCTATTCTGTAGTGTTAAAAATGTTCACTTTATTAGCACTTTATTTTTAGTTTCCTTTCATCATTTTCTTGAATGTTTAAACTCTCGCATGGTAAGCAGGAGCGTCTTGTATTCATATAGCATCCCTGTTCCTTCACCGTTTGTGTGAGCCTACGTGTGTATCCGTGCATGTTTTTATCATACCCCCACCTATACACACTGTTGGATTTCTGTACTATTTATGAAGCCTCTTTGCTCACACAATTTGAGACAAGAGATGGTAGCAGTGCAATTAGCGGCAGTCCAACATTGCCAGTGTATTCGCTGGGAGCGCTCGCCTGATCAGCAGCATACTAATGAAGACCCGAGATGTACATTTCTATTCTCGCACAGAGAGCTTCACTGTCCACAAGTGCAAATAACACAATACAACCTTACCTACGGAGGATGCCTGAATATTTTGGTTGGTCTCTGTGTTTGTTTCAAACTTTGAAAGTTGAAAATCTACTATAATTCTATATACACATATAAATAGTGACAAACAAAAGAAAATTCCTGCAGGGAACACCAGACACTCCTTATTGCCAGGAGAAGACAGAAGACAGAGCTAAAAGTTATGCAGTATCTGCACAATTGCTATCGATGGGTCTGATTCTTAAAATGGAGTTGAGCAGACTAGACAGTTTGTGGTTACCAGAATGGAACGTTTCCATCAGATTACAGCAGCAGTTCATAAATAATGCAAGGTGCACATAAGAAAGCCATTACAGTATGGGGAAATATTATTTTTGAATTACAAATACTATAATACTGACAGTAACAATTAAGTAACTTGAGCAGACAGGCAAAACTGTTTAAAGGAAATGAAGCACTTGCAGGAATTTAGACTAAAATGCAGTTTAAAGGTTGACCAGCCCTTGTACACTTCCATGAATATAAACGTATAGTGCTGTAAAGCCATTTTAAAACTGTACGACAGACTGCAGCTGCCCACTAGTGGAGAGCTAAAAGCTGACACGCGCTCCCTTTTGGTATTCCGAACCTGTTCAAACAGACAAGTCCGGAAACCTGCATGCTGATTGAGGGCACTAATCTGTAATGGTGAATTACTCTGCTTGGCTAAATCCAGACCTGTTGACTTACTTCTGCAGACAACACACAAACCCAGCTGAGCTTCAACCATTTGTCCTATTTCTGAGAGATTTGTGCTTGGAAAATTGCACATGTTCACCTTGGGAACACTGCAAAAACACAACAGCATGAGAAAATGTAAACATCGGCAAATTGATCACATATTTAATGAGTTTATTAAAAACAAATATAGAACTGAACATGTTTGTAGAAATGAATTACAAGCTTCACATAATCCTACCGTATTAATAGCTTCTTTCTTGAACAGAGTCAGTTCCATAACTATTGGCACCCTGGATAAAGATTGGTTAAAAAATGTAGAGCTGGGCAACGATTAAATTTTTGAATCACATGATTTTTCTGTGATTAACGATTATCGTTATGAACAAATTATAATAACGAATATAAAAGAAGTGTATTGCACAGTTTTATTTTAAAAGTACTGCTATATGAGGCAGAAGTGCAATAACATTTGATTTGCAAACACTTAAAACAAATGTGATTTTTTTTTTACAGCAGTCTTCCTTTTACATAGTAGCAGTTATAATATTTCTTGTAAATCTCAACTTAAACATTCATGAAGTACTCTGGCGAGAAGAAAATTCCACTTTGCAGTGGTTACAAATAACTTTTTAGCCGTGTGGAAGAGATTTAAAATGAAAATGTCCATTTCAGAGTTCGGTAACTTTCTACATTTTAATGTCCCACTAGTTCTTTTCTGTCTCGGTTCATATGAGCGCTGCAGCAGTCTTAGCCCCACCCCAAATGCTCTCATTGGTTGAGATGTGTGATGACAACTATCTCAAGCCAGTACTGATCAAAACCCCACCTCCTCCTGTGACCCATGTTTTGTCTGTATGTGTATTCAGAACCAGTGAGCAACACACTTTTAAAATTCTAATAATAATTTAAAAAACTGTGTTAATGCAAAATAAATTAATTGTCTGCATTAATTAATTAATGCATTAACATGATAACAACACGCGAACATGCCCAGCCCTGAGAAATGTTATGAAGGCTGTCTTTGCAGTTAACTCTTGCACTAAAACATTTTAATTGAAAAGGTTCTCAGATAAATCTTGCTGAGAATATTCAAATTCAAATTTTATTTATCACATACACAAACATACACAGTATGACATGCAGTGAAATAAGTAAACTAAGAAATATACAATATTATATAAAGATATAAAATAAAGATAAAGATATATGATTCACAGACCAATAAACTTGGGAACTGTCCTCTCTTGTGAACTCCCCCTTTTCACCTCACCCCACAATTTTTTTAATGAGATTTCAGTTAGAGGACAGCAATGGCCATGTCACAAGATTGATTCTGTGGTCACTGAACCATGTTTGTTTGGATTTGCATGCGAACACTATCCTGCTGGAAGATCCAAACTCAACCCTGTATATAATAACATGCTTGTCTGTAGGTTTAACATTCCAGTCTAGGGAACATCAGGTGCTTACATTTGTGGTTTATATTCACACCACCATGCAATCTGTTGGAACAAAGTTGAACACACAGTTGTCTAGAATATTTTTGTATGCTGTAGCTTTACACTTTGCCCTAACCTGTCCCAGTGTGACAATGCCTCTGTGCACAAAGCCGGGTCCATTAATATGTTTTATCTAGGTTGGTGTGCATAAAGCCCTGAATTGTACTCCACTGAACAGCTTTGGGATGAACTGGAGCACTAACTGCACACCATTATCAGTGCATGATGTAATACTAATACTCTGGTGGAGGAATGGGCGAATCACCACAACTACACTCCAAAATCTGGTGGAAAGTCTTCATAGAACAGTGGATCTTATTATAACAGCTAAGGGAGACTAAAGAAACTGGCATTTACTAAAAATATTTTTTGCAGTGATTTTATTTTTGTTAATATTGTCTCTTCGTTTCATTTATATTAGGTTCTTTTTGTCCCAAGACACTGGTGGCACTATGTGGAATCATTAGATCCAGTAACTGTCAGTGTCAACTCTTGGATTGAGATGGTAAGGTGATAGAACCTTAAGTCATTATATACTACTATGTATAGGTGGCAGTGCACAAAATTTGTAACGAATACTAGGTTATTATTGCTTACACCTTTCATGCTTCATCCGCAGCATCACTGTGATAGACGTCATGGTGCAGACTGCATTGTGTTAATGAATATGTATTTGAATTATTAAGCCAGCCTCATGTAAATGAGCAGTGCGTGAATTCTCTGCTAATGCATTCAAGCAGTATACTATCTACTGCTATACAGGTGTTTTCTGCAAGGACAAGAATGATTTGCAATAGAGCTTTAGAATAGTAATTAATGTTCATGATCACTCCCAGGATTCCCTCTTACTGACACACTCACGTTTCAATGCAGGAGGTGGATGACGAAGCCCGAATAGGAGAAGCTCTGACCAAGACCATAATCTGTGCACTAAAGAGTAAACCCAGTGTGGATAACAAAGACAACTGGCTCAATCCTACTGAGGTATGTTTCAAATCCACACCAACCAACACACGCCACTAGCATTACAGATGTGAATTTATCATGGTCAACCGTAAGACATTGAGAATAATGTATACCTCAGAAAATTTCATTTACATAGATTTCTCAACAATTTTTAATAAGCGATTAATGCAGATAAAAATAAAGCATTTGTTTAACATCACCACCATGCAGAGGGCGCTCCAAACATGATAGATGTTTGTTTTTACTGGTGCTGGCCTCGTCAGCAGTCTATACACATGGCTGAAAGAGAGGAATCTGTCTATTGGATTATAGATTTAGACATGAACAATTAGATTCCTTGGTCACAGCTCTGAGTACCAGCTGACAAGGCCAGGACCACTGACAAATCATTGTACAGTATCATAACTTTCACATCGCTTTATTTATCCATGTTAAAAGATGAACTGAAAGCATATCTGGACATTTCACCCCATTCATGTGTCTGCTGTTGTGTTAAAGGACGGGATCTCTACACATGATGAAAACATGCAGTACTTGAATCTAGCAGTGGAGGCTTACACGAATAATAGGACCTTACATTCTGAAGACTTGATCAGATGTCCAGAGCAACCCAGTCCATCAGCTTTGAAGCGGGACTCCAGTGGTCATTTGAAGACCCCTGTCGCTGAGCATGTAACCTCATTTTCAGTACCCTTTGGACCTCACCTCATTGCTGTAACTTGTCATGGAGACCTAGCTCAGAAAGCCTCATTGACCGTCCCCAAAGAGGCACTCATTTCAAAAGACGATACACTTTTTTACATGCAAAGAACAAAGGCCCTGCGTTCAGATGCACTTGGGAAAGAGGCAATCGGTGTATCAGAGGAGGACGATGAAGGTGGAAATTTTGGTGCAACATGTGGCAGAATATCCACTAATGATATGTTGGACTGCCTGCTGCATCCAGAGGTCATCACCCTCATTACAAAGCTAATGATAGAAAGACAGAAAGAGCTTGACTAAAGTCAGAGAGTAATTTTTTTTTTCCACTGTATTAACTTTGTACATTAAATATTGTGGTTAATAAAGACAATAATAATTTGAAAGAAAAATGAACTATAATTGGCACACTGATTCTACATTTATTTACGCAGATGTGACAGAATTGTTGAGATGACGTGGTTTTTCTTGTGATATAAAACGATAAAATGTCATAACTCATATCACAGAGATAAAGTTATAACATACTGTTTGTTCTCTGCTGGAATCTGTGTCCCTAGTAAAAAGTAACAATACACAAAGTATAATCTAACAAAGTCTCGATGAAACAGGACCAAAAAAAGTCTTAAAACCAAGCACCGATCTGAAAATGAATTTTATTCACACAATTTCTTTTAGAAAAAGAAGTGGAGCCTAAGCAGTGATATGTTTATATTAGTCTGTGCAAATTCACAATAATCATTATGAGCTGATTTGGTGTGTTAGCTATACACCAGGTTCCCTGCTTATTAGCTACATCTATCTCACAGATATATCATTGCTTTATTTCCAGAACACGCTTATCACAGTCAGGGTCATGAGCCACAATTCTCTGAATGACTGGAGCATCTGCTGTTGATACTACAATCTATAAACTGTCGTCTTATGGTCTTATGGTGGAGCGTCCAGAGCAGGAAACTCTGGAGTTGACAGGAACGTACACACAACTTCATTTAGGCAAGCAGAAGGTAGCCTGAATGATTTAAATCCTAGACCCTGAAGCTGTGAGGCCCTGTGCTGCCCATCTCTTCATCTAGACATCTGTATTTAATAAACTGGCAGCTCATTCATTTTCTGAAATCAGTTTATATAGCATTAGGGTCATACTAAACTTATTAATGGACACAAAAATACATCCATTATTAAGCAGGTGCCTATTATGTACAACAGCAGCTTTAAATTACATGTCACGTGTTTTACGTGTCATAAATGACTAAACACAAAGATAAATAAGCCATCAATATTTTAGTATTTCGTTATTTCTTTTTTTAAAATATTCTATAGGTTTTTTTGAATGGTCCTAGAATTGACATTATTAACAAAAAAGCAATGAAAGGTATTTCCTGACTGATATCATTAGTTTTGATTTTATTTAGTAATTAAGTTCTCTTTGGAACATCAGTCATGTCAATATTCTCTTTTCCTTTCTCCTTCAAATCAACCCTGTTGTCCTCTTCATTAGTGAGCTTGTCCAGCTGATCAGGGTCCACATAGGTGTAGAAATAGGCCATGATGGAAAAGATAATGCTGACTGCAATCAGCAGTGCAGCAAAGAGCAGAAACTCTGTCCACTGTAGATGAAGCCAGTCAGTGTATCAGTATTTCAGTAAAATTCAGGCATTAGTTCTGAAAATTCAACTTGATTCAGGGGTTTAACGTGTATTTGCGCAAATACGCTTCCCGACTTGGAAATTTAGTCAAAATACGCAGCATACAAGCTTATGCAGAAAGTAAAATACGGAGTGATTTCTACTATAGAAAGCGTAACATAAGCTTCTATATTTTTCATGTTTCGTCAATTACGCCCTGCTCAACACTGCAACATTCGTAGAGGACGCTTCTGAAACCGATTTTTTCATGTATATCTGAACACTTCTTTCAGAAAATATACAGTATCAAAATGACATTTACTAATGCAAAAGGACTAGCTCGCACAATACTGCTACTCAGTTCCTCCACCTATTAGGGAGTACAGAAACCCTCTCTGTCATGAGGAAGAGTACAAAATTAAATACTGACAGCAAAAGAGTACTGTACTCAACTCCAAGCAAGGAAGTATGTATTGTACTGGTGGCTTGAAGAAAATTATCTAAACCCCTGTGATCCATCCATTCATTATCTAAACAGCTCCATGGAGACTCATGGCACAAGGACGGGATATGTACACTCACAGACAAATACTAGGGACAATCACATGTCTTGTACTGGGGAGGAAACCAGAGAAAAACCTGGAGAACAGGCAAACTCAGGCACAACTCCCAGCCCTGGAGATGTCAGGCAAAATGTGTTAACCATCATGACCTCCACCCTAAAATATAACTAAAAAAAAAACGTTTCTCTTTTGCATGTGTCACAGCCAAATTCTACTTCCTCCACATGTGAATGGAACAAAAATAAAAAGTATTTATACAGTAATACTGTATTTATGGTTTCTCAAAGTTGAGAAAAGAAAAAAAAAAACACCAGATCTGGTGCTTACTGTACCTGCTCCAGCCCAGCTCCCTCTGCTACAATCAGCACAATGACATTCCCAAAAGCCACAGTAAGAAGCCATCCTGCCTGCAGCACCGACTTCATACTGGCTGGGGCCTAAGGGCACAAGCTTTGGCATGAGCAACTGAAACTAACAGAACATTAAAACTAAAACACTGCATGCTGACTTTACCTGTGAATATGAGAATTCTAGACCGGTGATAGAGAACATGACCTCCCCTGCAGTGATGAGGATGTACTGTGGGATTTGCCAGCCGATGTGCACATTGTTTGCATTGACATCTTCCATCATATGAACTGTAATGGAAGTCACATTTGGATCCTGTACAAACAACAGGAAAAAAAAATGTTTAGCCTGGCTGCCCATTCCTGTATCATTATCTAATAAAGTTAGATAAAAATGCTCCACCCAAAACATAAATATTAAACTTCTGGGCCTCTATTCATGACCTGGCTCTAATTTCTACTTAAACCACACCAAGATAAACAGTTTTTACCCCTGAAAGAATGAATGTGTAAGAGGCGCCAAAGTCAAGAAGCCCCAGATCAATATAATGCGTCTTTGTGTCTGATTTGCAGGGAAATTGCATGTATCTGCAGGGTAAAAAAAAAAAAAAAAGGTTTCATGAACCAAGACCTTGATCAGGTATAACATCTGCAATCATTTTGAAATGATAGTCCATAAAAAGTCCATAAAAAATTATATTTTCAACTCGAAGGAGAGATAATGAATTACTAGATGTTACACAAAGGTACTCACTTTCCCCTTTCAACACTTTTACTCTGTGAAATACCGTAACTGCTCGATGCTAAGAAGTCTACACTGTCTACTGTAATGGTCATATTCTCTGAGCGGGTATTGATGAATCTGAAAAAAAGAAAAAAAATTTTGTCATAGGTCAAGCACCATCCAGGTTGTACAATGAAAAGTTTGATAATTCTACTGAAGATTAACCATGTAGTTAAAATTTGACCTCAGAAACACCCTAGTCTGAACAATGTGATTCTTATTTAATATGTATTCACTAAAGTTGTCCTGTACCTGAGGAAGGCTTCTCCATGCTCAGATTTGATGATATTGTCCTTCTCCTGCATTTTAGTGACAACATACAAGACAATGAAATGTAATATCAGTACAGTACAAAATCACCATCTTAATATATTTTAATAGTAGTCAGTTCTTTTGTCAAAAGAAATTCAGAAAAGTCTTGTAATCTCACCTGTTTACACTTAATATTAGAGCCCTCTCTATATAAAATGAGACTATAGGCCATGTGCTGAGTGACGTTCAGCTTACACGAGTTAGCCACTCCGTTTTGAGTGACTGTGACTGGTAAGACTCCCTGGACATCCCCAAGTGGAAGTCTAGTGTATCCTACAGGATCCTGAAAACATAACAATGAGTTCATTATTTGATTATTTGCTTTACAGTTGCTACACTAAAGTATTTTAAAATAGTTTAATGATTTCACCTTATATGATTCTATTTTGTCAGGTAAAATATTATGTCCTGTAATTTCCACAGACACAGCATCTCCATTAACAAGGTTGACGACTTGCAGCAAACACTCTTTGGCTGGTGGAGGTTCCACAACGGTTTTCTATGCCAGACAATACAACCCAGAGTACAGCATGTTCAGTACTCACAATTTCTATGACCTCCATTAAAATTGTTAACATTGTTTAATAAAGACTATTTGAAGACATACAATGACATTGACTTCCACTACAGTAGCGACAAAGAAAGCAATTGCAGCCAGGATCATTCCTGTGGCCATCTTCCTTAGAGGCCTGAGTACAAGAGAGAGAGATGGAGGTTACACATTCAACAAGTCCGCAAAATAAATGTCTGAGAAGTAATAAAATAAATTGCAGAAAGATTCTGCTGTGGATTTCACTTAAGGTACAAAAAAAAGGTAATGATTTTAAAAAACGTGGGGATGTGGTAGCCTAGTGGTTAAGCTGTTGTTCTACCAATCGGAAGGTTGTGAGTTCGAATCCCTGCGCTACCAAGCTACCATTGCTGCCCTCAGTTGTATAAAAGAAAATGAGAAGTGAATATAAGTCGCTCTGGATAAGGGCGTCTGCTAAATGCTACAAATGTAAAAATACTGAAATTGAGGCACTGCAAGGCTGTGAACTAAATTTAGGCCTGGTGCCATATCTGAGTGGATTTATATTAGGCATAACAAAATAATAAAACTGCACATAATACAACAATACATAAAATAAAGAAAAACAGCGTGGTTGTGAGGAAAATAAAAATGTAAAAAAAAATGGTGACATTAAGGAATTCATCTTCAGCTGAGTAAAGCTGAAGCACATTCTAGTCTGCATTGTTTTGTTGTGTGAGAACCACATGATGAATGCTGCACCTTGCATAATTACTGACACTGCAGATGCTTCTTTGCACTTTGTTAGACAATAAAAACATATTTAAGTGTACTTCGAATGTTGTTAAAATTTTATTGGGACTTCCATTTCAGACAGCTATCTAGTTTTGGCTGTACGTACGTGGGGTTGATCCGACAAAGGCTGACGAGCGGGTACACACCCATGTCAAAGATAGGGATGAACACCAGAATGAGCAAAGCATTCAGCATCTTAACAGCAGGGAGGGGATAAAACAATGCATTATGCATCTCAGACAGCTCGATAACCATAATGATCAGAAAATCATAAAAATATATGACTGATAAAAATGATAACAGTAAATGTGTTGTTTAAAATTTATCAGTTTCCTGGTAACATCATCATATCACTGAGCTTTAATAGTGCTTCAGAGACCTAGGCAAGATTTGTACATATAGGTACCTGCATTTGATCAGGCTTTACTACAAAGTTTCCACCCTGTAAAACATAAAAATCTAAATAAATATATAGATACAGCAATATAAAAATCTTTGTCTGCAATTTAGTTAAAAACCCATTCCACACATAAGTTGTCACCTTTTTCAAATAATAATTAATAAACTGTCTAAAAACTGGAATGCAAATATTTTCAAACTATTTGAATTACAGTGAGTCATTTCTGCACTTCATGCAGCCTACATACAGCACATGCAATAATTTATTTATTAATAAAGCAGATGTTCTCCACATTTTAAGGTTTTCCTTTCTGTAATCCACTGAAGTACGATTTGATAAATATCTGTAAAATGTAAGTCAAGTGGCAAATACAGAAAAATCACAAAAAGTCCCAAAAGTGTAGAGTATGAGGGTTCTCAGCATAGTAATTGAGAAACACGTATATAAATAATTCTATAATTGCATTGCATTTACTATTTATTGCATTTCATCATTATCATCATTTATCTTGAGAGAGAAATGGATCAGCACTGAGAAGACCCATCCTGGAGATTCAATTATTATACATTTATCAATATATGTACTGGTTGTTTTAGTTAAGCTGTATTTTGTGCTGTATTTGAAATTACATTATGAATTATTATATTCATTGCTCAGCTCAGTAAAATACATCAAGCGCTTTCTTTGTAAAACTGTCATAAGCCAAAGTAAAATACCGTTAATGAATATGTAAATGCTCAGTAGATTCTGTTCTATTTAAATTAAAATGGTCTTATCATGAGAATCCAGCAATTTTGTCTGTTCAGCTGTGGGTTATACAAGTACAGTTGTCATTTAAACATTATTACCCATTTCTCAGTTCTCTGTAATCATGTGATTGCACAAGGGACTCAAAGCCACATAGTCACACATGAAACAGGAAGTAACTCACTGAAAATACTAACTGTATGTTAATAGAAATCATCTTTGAAGAAATGTCAGAGTACTTACGAAATCCATGTTCATACGAGTGGCCTGCAGAGTCCAGCGAGATCCCTGAGATACATAAGAAGAGTTTTTCAATTCAGCTCTACTCTGATTTTCCCACTTCATTATAAAAGTAAGACTAGATATTCTGTGTTATCGCTCTTAATTATCTAAGTGCGTGTGACGAGTGATTTATAAACCAAAGTTTAGAACAACTGTAATGAAATAAGTTCAATGTGAATTTGTAAGATGACAAACTTTTACCTGCTGGTCAAAGAGAGCCCAGAACATGGGCAATGGGATGTAGAGAACCAGAACCCGGAGCACCATTTTGATCTCCTGAATTTGAAGTTTCTGTTGGCACATGACATAAAAAGTCACTTAAAACACTGTATTCAGAGTGCAGAATATATTTCATGTGTTATTAAATATTCATACCGAATACTTTTCCTCAGCCCAATCGAGCCAGTGTTCCCGTTTTGGGCTTTCCTTGCTGCTTCTCCATCGATTGCTTATGGCAAACTGATCAACAGAATAGTGATTAACTGGTCTTACTAAGTAATTTAACAGTAATCAGTCTGTCAAACTGTTGTGTGAAAGAGATTTCTTACCCAAATGCACTTGCAGACGTTCAATAAGACATTTCCCTCAGGTGGGGACTTTTTATAGAGCCCACTACCAGCAACAAAAACCACTAGGCAAACAACAGACTCAGTATCAGGCAAGTAACAGTCACCAACCCGCTTTATCAGAGCTACATACGGAATGTGTCGAGCAGCAATATGATTATGTATACCTACTCTATAGCTGGTCATTACAGGCTGCCTTGTACCGTTAAGCTGTTGTTCGTGCTGTGATACAATTATTGAAAAAGCACTAGAACTGAAATCAGGAAAGTTTAAAAATAAAATGTTCCTAGAGTAGTTTGTAAGAAGGTAAATCTGCCAAGCCACTCTACAGTAGAACACCGTAATGACGCTTACCTTACAAGCTTAATATTTTTCCAAAGTTGTTTACACAGACTGAGAAACGAGGCCACTGTTTTTACAATGTATTCATAATGCTGACTGAGGTTAAAGCTCAATCTTCTCATCTGTTTAACCGACATTTCAGAGACTGCCAAAAATAAGCTTCAACAATTCAAATACAATACAGTTCGTCTGGTCTGTGAGAGAATAGAGATCATTATGAGCTTTGCGCTGCTCTGAACACAAACGTGTGGCTAAACTCACAGAGAGCGACGAGCATTAAAGCCGCAGGGACTCCAAAGGCTAGAGCGTAGCAATCCTCTCCAAAACACTGAACGTCACCTGTGTCATAAAAATAAAACATGCACTTATAGTATAACCACAGGTAGCTCAGGATGGAACTGCATATTATGAGTGGAAACCATTATCATGGTTTGTAAGGCTTTTGCACAGCATAAATCTGTAGCATTATAGGATTAACCTCGTAGAATTGGTGTGATGATGGTCGAAAGCACACTCCCAGCATTGATTGACATATAGAAGATTGAGAAGAACTTTCTTCTCTCCTCTACCTGAGGAGAAACAAAAGAAAACAGCAATATGATTTAGAGAAGAAGTATTGAACCAGACCAGGTAATGTAAGTGAGTAAATGTTGTGTGACGAGCTAACAGGTTCAGTGATTATGTAATCGAGTAACTGTACTATGTCTGTGACTATAGAGAAAACATGTCATGAGTAACTTACATGCTCCTCCTCAAACTGGTCCCCTCCAAACGCTGCCACACAAGGTTTGATTCCTCCTGTTCCAAAAGCAATGAGGATGAGGCCAAGCATGGACAGACCTCTGTGATAAAACAAAAGGAACCATAAAAATATAAAATGCACCACTCACACCTGGTAATACATAGCTCAAATATTATGACTGCACATAAGCAAAACACTTACATGTGTACACTGTTGTCCCCTATTTCTGGTATTGCACCAATAGACTTTACTACATGCCCAATGACATACACAATTGACAGATAGATAATGGTTCTGTGAACACAAAACAAAGACTTCTGAGTTTTAGTTCTTATCAGCTTTCTAATACAGTCAATTATAACTGATCCATTTTGATCCATTTTAACTTACTTGAACTTCCCCAGCCATGAGTCAGCTATGATTGCCCCTATTACAGGGGTAAAGTAGCACAGGCTAGAGAATGCATGGTATATAGCAGTGGAGAAGTTCTTGCCCCATTGGAGGTAGTGGATGAAATAAAGTGTGAGAACCGCTTTAATGAAGAAAAGAAATTTGTGGTTCCTTTGCATGTCAAAAACATTTTATGTGATGTAAACAACATAAAAGTGAAATAACACAGCTTTGTATAAACCACTGCTCGTTGGCTTTGTATAAAACACTGGACATCTGTGCTTCTTCATTACCTTTCATGCCATAATAGGAGAATCTCTCACAGAACTCATTGACTACGATGAAGGAAATGCTAAGTGGATAGTTTGTCTTGAATATTTTCTATAAAAGCATAAGGAAAGAACAAAAGGACACTTTAGACACATATCAGAAATTTATTTAGCAATTGAGACCAAGCAACTGAGACAGACACCAAAGCCCAATGTCCCACTCATCCACGACATCATTCAGATTAACTTCACTGCTCATTTTATTGTTTCAGTGAGGAAAATGTAGCTGGTATTTCAGTTCGCTTTAACTAACAGTGTAACAGTGAGATCAATGTAATGTCTTACTCGTGACTTCTTGCTATGTTTCTGTTGCTGCTCCTCCATTGTTATTATCTAAAAGAAAGGGGAAAGAAAAAAGACAGTTAAGTCCAAAAGTATTTTTAAATAAATGACCAAATCAGTAGGAGATATCTCGCATCAACACCATATTAGCCTTATTTATTTATATACAGTACTGTGCAAAAGTCTTAGGCACCATATTATCTGTAGTACAAATTTTGTT
>JAOTRN010000048.1:7800913-7819399 GCA_028566695.1 Bagroides melapterus
GTGAGTGAGTGAGTGAGCGAGTTCCAGATGATGATTAACTGGTAAGCTTACCCTTCAGTTGCATTTAGCGATGAACTGAAAGCCCAATGTGAGAAAACTCCTAGAGATCCAGACAGCAGATCTCCCTGTCCTCCACAGCGACGCCCACTTCCCTCCTGACTGCAGGTTATCACTGAAGGCCGTGGCAACAAAAATAAGCAACTGCATTTTTAAAACCAGTGCACACAGAAGAGGAAATGGTAGGGTATAAAGAAACTGACCCTGGTTGCCGTCAGTGATGATGTCCTCCTCCCCTTTAAGAAGCAGAGTCACATTACCCAGTGCGATGCTCAACTGCTGGGCAGTGACCCTGAGGTCAGTGCTGTCTAGGGGCTGATGGTGCTGTAATCAAATGTCAAATGTTTAGAAACATTTTATAATGTGATTTCATTGTTTAGTTCTGAAATATGATAACATCAGTCTGTATAAAAGACTAAAAATTATAATGAATAATGATCAGTCCCTCCAGGATTTCATGTTTTTTGTGATTGTTGAAGCCAAACATTCTCGATTTTGCTGTTGCTTTTTTGTTCTGCAAAATTCTGTGACGCATTTTGCGGAAACTGTTAAGATTGACTCTTTTAAACCCTCACCAGTGTAGACACACATGTAATGACTTCCTGTGAGCTGCTGTACTCACGATCCACACATGTGAACTGAGAGGGCTTTAGTCGAGTGTGTTATGATGAGGGTGACCTGGAAGGTCTTCTGGAAGATGGCAAACTACTTTCAACATCATGCAGTTTGCTTGATTGTGCACTTCTTTATGTGATCATGAAAACATGAAAGCCTGGGAAAACTGAAAGATCAGGGGCAAAGGAAAGCATGCTGATTATCAATATAATATATATTATATACATCTTTGAACACATCTCTCACCATTGCCTCATAGAGACGACTGAACTCCATGAAATTGGGTGTTAGGATTCCTCTTTGATAACCCTGAATGACTGATGGCTCTTTGGAAACTAACCAAAGTCCATCCTTTAGGAAAACACATCACATTGAGAAAAAAAAATTACACGTTCATCTGTTCATACCAGTTTTGTACGTTTGTAATGTAACAAAAAGCAAACCTTTCTACTTACTGCATCAATGACTATTGGAATGCCTCTTGATTTGGACTTTTCAATAACCTCCTACAAAAGTATCATTATTAGATATTATGCATAGTAAACAGCTTTCGCATGTAAACATGTAAGTAAACCTAATAATTATTGATTGTTTTCTCTTACCTTTGCATTATTAAGAAGCTTGTCCTCTCTTCCCAAGCCTGGACCTACCACCAAACTATGGAGCCTTGGTAGCCATTTCTCTATTTCCTGCACAGCATTGGGGCTGTCTCTGTAATTTATCATGAGAGAGAAGAGCACTTTAATCACTAGTGAATGTAGATATAATAACCAGATTAGATGATTAGATTAATGCACTCACAGAACAGGATGAACTATGAGCTCAGGGCTATAAGATTTAATCACAGTGGAAGCATCTTTGGTGCAGAACACGTGCAAAAGGTCCGCACCCTAACAGGGAAAAAAAAAACGTGATGACAATGACACATACAGGTCAAGATTAAAATATTTTGTCCATATATTTCCTTAGACATTAAATTACATACTATTTTCAGTGCAGAAATGGCAGCAAAGTAAGGTGCACCAGTGTACCTAATGAAACACAAGAGAATTACTGGTGGGATAAAGGAAAAGGATATGAAGCACACTGAACATTTGTCGTCCATTAAAATGTAGTGTTGACTTACTCTTGACATCCTCCGATGACGCCTATGCGTCCATCTTGACCCTTGCGCTTTTTAGATGTCAGCGGAGGAATGATATTTTGAACCAGTGGCAGGATGTCCATGCTTCTGTGTGCGACCCCTCCCAGGGAAAACGTTCGCTCTATAACTAAAGAAAAGACCACAATAATCCAAATGAGTCCTTCATTCCATTTTCTCAGTGCTATGCTAAAAAGAAAAATACTTTTTATTTGATATCTGACTGATAATAATGGGTTCAAGTGATACTTGATGTAAATAATTACTAATGAATGGATATGAAAATTTTGGAAACGCAGTTCTCTCCATCTCTGAATGCCACCCAAACCAGAAATGAAAAAAAAAGAAAAGAAAAAGGAAATGATATATATTAAGCTGAAAAACTATCTAATCAGCAATCCAATATGGCTAACTGAAACCAGAACTCATTAGGTCTGTAGTGAATGGCGTCAGTCCTGCGCAGACCTGGAGCAGCTGGCGGACTTGGGGTGGCGTAATCAACGTGGCAGGTTTGATGGCTGTGGCTGCCACCAAATGGACGTGCATGAGTTACAGACGGGCCGCTCTTTGAGTTCCGAGTGGACTGAGGGGAAGGTGACGATGTGACCGTGGGCGTAGTAAGACCAGCAAACATCTGTCCCAACATCTGCAACATGTGCATCTCTCTCGTGTGTTCTGTCTCCCTGCGAATATCCTCGGCTTGGAGCCGCTGCTCCTCGAGTCTATAGAAGTTCTCCTCTGCCTCCAAACTCTGTTCCAGAAACTTCTCCATAAGTTTCTCCAGTGACAGGTTTGCAAAACGCTTTTTGTGCCTCCTGCTTCCTGAAGAGGATGGAATGGTGGTGGTCTGCTCTTCAGTCTGCTTTGATGGTATATCTGGTACATCTGTAACAATGTAGAATCGAGAAGGTGAACGAATAGCCCATTGTTCATGCTCTATGTATTTCTAGCTGGAAAGTGAGGAGATGAGGACTTACTGCTGCAGCTGCCCACAGTCACTGGGATGGGGTAAGGTGGGTACTCGATTTTCACAGGGTATTCCATGTTTGAACATTCTCCTGCACCGTCCACGTCTGACTCGTGCGGCTGGTCCACACTCTCTCCATCTTCTTCGGTGCCGTCCATGGTCTCGTCTCCTTCAACACCCACCCCGTCTATATCATGGGCATCCAACCCTGCTGACGACCTGCTGCTCAAGATTCTCTCCATGTCTTTAAAAAACCTGAAGATCTTCGAATAGTGGCCGTTTTTCTTCGAGGCCTTTTTCGCCTGGAAGTACTGTCTTTTCAGGCTCTTAACTCGCACCCGGCACTGATCCGGGGTCCGATCGTAGCCCATGTCCCCCAAACGACCAGCTACATCGCGGTAAACGTGACTGTTTCGGAAGTTTCCGTCCAGCGCCGTTTGCACGTCGTGTTCTCCCCAAATAGTCAACAGTGCTCTAGTCTCCGCGTCTGACCAGTGGTATCCTCGGGTGGGATTCACTAACATGATCGAGTGGTGCAAAAATAAAATAAACCGGATTTGTTAAGCAAGAACAGCGTCAGGCAAATTGCGTTTGGTTACAGTACTGTAAACTAGCTAAGCGTTCAAATCGCCAGCTAGCTAGCCGACGTAAGACAAAATCTAGCTACTTATCTAGCTAACCTTTTTTTTACTTTTCTTCGTGTATGCCATAGTTCCTGGTGGCAGTAGATAGAAAACTGAGTCTCAGATATCTTAATGTTCGCAAGCATTCAGCAAAAATAGCAACCAGAAGGCGCTAATTACAATCACGTTACCGTTATGTTACAGAGAGGATTATGAAAACTTAATCCGAGCTCCTCCTCTCTCTAGCCACAACAACACAACGTCAGAGGTTTTGCGTACTACGTCATTGGGTAGTACACACACAACATTCGACAACAAAATAAGGGTCTAGGTAGGAATATTTTCAAGTTTACTTCATGTATGATTAATGACAACGCTTAATACCGCCCTAGCTGTTAATCATGGGCCTTAGTAAAGAAAGGCTTGGCTGAAGTTTGATTACCAGATCTGAATTTACCTTTCTCATGCAGAAGAGTTACTGCAAAACAGAATGCTACACTTATGACACGGAGGAGCAACTTTGCTTCCATGCATTCCGATCTCGCAACAGCTTACAGCTTTTAAAACAACACCGCCAGTGATGAACTCTGGTCTTACCAAAGGAACAACTTTGGAGCGACGCAGCAAAACTGGTTAACACACGTTTAAGCTGCATCGAGCTCAACTCGCGTGTGTTCATCTGAACCTCAAGCCCCGGATCGCTCCTACACCGTACAGTATTACGTCAGACCAACATCCAATCAAAATATAGGAAAAATTACCGAGGCTGGATTCTGATTGGATGTACGGAAGCGATCCCTTTAACCCCTTATTTATTTTATCTGTAGCCCAGTTTGTAGTTTAAATCGTCATTAAACGTAGACAAGAAAACATTTTATATGCTATACGAAACGAACTTAAGTAAGGTAAGAGGGTGTAGTCCAATCGATCATTTACACACATGGGCAGGCATCTGTGCAGCCCCGCCCCCATCGGGGTAGTTCCTGCGTTGTAAGCTTTAAAGACTTGAACTTCAACTTCCTAAATATGATCGCTACAAGTTTGCACCATTCTTGTGAAGCCGTTTTTGGAAGAATTGTCCGCCTCGTTCAGCTTTATAACCGCAAACGTATTTGTTCATGTATTAGGGGAGTAAAAAACTCAACCATGCCATGTGAGAAACAGACTAAAACACTGATTTTTAACTTTTTGTGTGTGTGTGTGCTGTCATTTGTATTTAAAATGCAAAAAATGAAATATGGCGTAGTATGAGCGGAGTTTGCTGACTTCTCAACATGGCCGAGCCCACGAAGAAGCTGAAAAAGCCTGACGTGAAAATTGTTTTGCTGGGTGACATGAATGTGGGAAAAACATCGTTGCTCCATAGGTACACCGAGAGGAAATTCAAGGACACAGTGAGCACAGTTGGAGGGGCCTTCTTTCTTAAGCAATGGGGACCGTACAATATCTCCATATGGGACACTGCAGGTAGGAGATTAGGCTTCAGACACATTCCACGTATTTACAAACGTGTAGTTTAATGATGTTATTTTTCATCTTAAAAGTGTGGCTGATATTGTCAAGTAACGCTTATTCAAACGTTAATTCATTCTAAGCCGAGGAAGCATCCATTTATCCATTCAAACATTTACACAGCTAATAATATTAAGTATTAAGCTTAGTACGGAATATAAGTCCAGTGCATGTCAACATGTCTTTGTGGGGTTCCTTACATTAAAAAAAAAACATGAGCCAGTAAGTGACGCAAAATTGCTTGTGTGTGTGTGTATGTGTGTGTGTGTGTGTGTGTGTGTTATAAACAGGTATCCCTCCCAGTCTATCACTCTCTTGCTCTCAGGCTCCTTATCCATCACAACCCTAACAAGGATAAAATACTTCATAAAGATGAGTGAATGACCATGAATAGATTATTGTTCAGGATCTAAGCAAATTTACAAAGGTATCAACCAAATCCTGTACACCAAGGAATTATTTGACTAGTAATGGAGGTTTTTAATAGTGTTCTTTCATAGTCTTTTTAGTGCACTTTGTAGGCCATGTTACTGTTTTCATTAGTATCCGAACATCTACATAACAGAAATTGCATAAGCATACTTATATTTTATAAAAACGGGGCATCTTAAAAAATAGGCCATCCAATTGTTAAGCTATTCTTATGTCTGGTCCTCAGATTTGACTCCACAGGTATGTAGTTTATTATTATTATTATTATTATTAATAATAATAATAATAATAATAATAATAATAAAGTTGGAAAAACATAATCCAAAATAGTATTATTCATAAAGCATTACTGCATAAAATAAAGCCCAATCATAAATAGGATGTAAGGATAAAAGTAAAGCTTTCAGTTTTTGTTTTTTTTAACGTGCTACATAATTTAGTATGCCAGGTTTCAGATACCTTTTGCACCAAGCAACATACTTTCCAAACCAGATATTTTGATTTGTCCCCTGATGGGATTCAGAATGATCCCAGACTATAACACAAAATTATCTTTTGTTTCTCTTGAAAATTGTGAATTAGTAAGTAAAAGTATTTGTGTCTTAGCCACAGGTTAAGGTGTGTGTTATTTCATGACATATGAGCGCACACTGTATTCTGTATTTTGGCAATCATTGAACAGACCTCTTGTTTTTCTGCCATGCTGTACCAGCGAATGATAAGTCATATGATCCAGGATACAACGTATTATTATTTACCGAGTTTATACAGTGTAGAAACAGCACACATGTACACAGATAAAACAAAGCATCTGAGTCAACATGGGCTTCGGATGACACATCATGAGGTCTCTTAGTTTCCTATTATAGAGCAGGCATAGCAGACTGTTCCAGTGAGAAGGTGAACAATTTGTCCCAGGATCTTATGGTAATTACCCCTCTTTCCCACACATTCTTAGGCTTTGTGTTTTTAGCTCTTGTTTTTAGAGTTAAAGGAAAAGATTTAGATTTTTACCTCATTTATATCTTTATACAGCAATGTTACTCATTAATGACCATAACTCTCTAAACTTTCTGCTAGATCACTTCCTGTAGAATTATATAGTTTCCTTGCTGTTGACAGCTGACCCAAAGTGCTACAGATTAATTTCATCAAGCCAAGTCATATGCTGTGTGTGATACACCATACACACTGAGTGCTTGTTATCTTTCAGTAAACAGTAGTGACTCATTACTTTCACTGCCACTTACACTGCTACTAATGATAAATTTGGATTCTATCATAATTGAGAATGTTTTCATGTTCAGTATTTCAGTAATTACAGTCATTTGTGCATTACATATTTGCAAAATGTTATCGAGAATGAAGAACAAAGCCTAGTCTCACATCCTCGGTCAAGTTCAGCTGTGTGTTCAATGGAAGCTATTGTTATGATTTGAGGGCTGAAGACCACTGCATACTTCTGCAACAGACAGCCTTTGTTTTTTTTATACTTGCCATGGTTTTAAACATTACATCAACCTTTGGTAAAATGTAAAAATTAAAAAATTTATTCATTCATCATGTAATTAATCTGTCTGTTCTACGTGCTGACACCTTATCCCGATTTGATTGCGTTCCAGGCCGGGAACAGTTCCACGGTCTGGGCTCTATGTACTGTCGTGGTGCAGCTGCAGTCATCCTCACCTATGACATGACGAGCTGGCAAAGTTATGTAGAGCTGGAGGACCGCTTTCTATCCCTAACTGACACCGCCAACACTGACTGCATCTTTGCCATAGTGGGCAACAAAGCTGACCTGACTGACTCACATGCCCAGGCTTCAAATCCAGAGGTAGAGGAAGAGAACAAGCCTGCACGTGTGTCTGTTTCTTCCTCCTCTCTGCAGCGCAAACAGGTGAACAGAGAGGATGCCATGGCTCTGTATTCACGTGTGCTACATTACAAAGGACTGGATGAGAAGGCCTGTCTGCCCGCTGAAAGCATGTGCTTTGAAACCAGTGCTAAAACTGGCTACAATGTGGATATGTTGTTTGAAAATATGTTTGACTTGGTGGTGCCCTCAATCCTGAAGAAGCGGAATGAGGGTGACAGCTCCACTGTTGACCTGGAAGCACCCAGCACAGGCAAGAGGACTAAAGCTGGCTGCTGTACCTAGAAGGAGCTTCAAGACTGGGAATGAGGATTTACTCCTTAATACATTGAAGACACAGAAGCTTGTTTAAACCCTGGTAACTCTTTCTGTTCAAGAGGAAGAACGCATTACTGGAAATCAAGTCATTTGTAAATGATCAGTGTTGAGAATTATTATTCAACAGCAACAAAAAGTATTACTAAAGCTCAAAACAATATGAAGACAACAACTCAAACAGTATTTTTAATTTGTGCTGCTGTGGTGACTTTTAATTTTTATGTTGTGCTTCTACTTATCACTATTTTGTAAATGTAGCCATCTTGTGACAAATGTGCAAAAATATCAAGTATAATTTTTATTTAGTTGAAAAATAAATAATGCTGTAAGACCAAAAATTGGACACTAAACAATCATAATCATATGTGCTTGTTGAACATCACGTTCCAGAGTTTGTCATAAACGTTTGGTGATACTATAGCCAACACTCTTGTGGGAAGGCTTTTTACTATATTTTGGAATGTGGCTTTGGGAATTTGCTCATTCTGTTGCAAGAGCATTCATGAGATCAGGCACTGAGATCTCGGAGGCCTAGATTGTGCTCTAGTCTAGTTCAGGTTATCCCAGAAGTGTTCAGGGCTCTGAGCAGCACACTTATGTTTTACCAAACAATGAACTTTATGAACTTCACTTTGTGCATTGTTAACAGGTTTAGGGGCTCCTTAGTTTCAGCGAAGGGAATTTTTTAAAACTACAGTATATCCATACAAATGTGTGCTTCTAACTTTTGTGGCACCAGTTTAGAAAAGGGCCATATATAGATGTGATGGTCTGTTGTCCACATATACTACTTTGTTCCATATACAGTAGTGTCTTTCCCCCATATTAATTATACTACTGAGTGGATTCAGAGTCTGTCCCAAGAACATTGGACAAGGAAGGAATACACATCCTTAACAGGATGTCAGTCCATCGTTTACGCACTTATTTGTTTACATTTATGCAATTTGGCAGATGCCTTTATCCAGGGCTATTTACTTTTATACAACGGAACAACTAAGGGTTAACAGCCTTGCTCAGGGTCCTAGGAGTGGCAGCTTGGTGGCCCTGAGATTCAAACTCACAACCTTATTATTAATAGGACAACACCTTAACCACTGAGCTACCACCTATTGCATTCGTTTCAGCAACATCTTGCCATTAGGTCATTCACACCTACTGACAACATCTGCATAGCCAATAAGAGCTATTCCACCTAGCCATCAGAAACATAAACAGACGTGAGAAGGATATGGGAAGAACATGAGCTCAGGCTTGAACCAGGAACGCTACAGCTGTGACAGTGCTAACCGCTGCACCACCCTGCCTCCTACAGATACTCTTAATAATATTAATTATTTTTTTTTCTTTTTACATTTTGTTTTGGATAATATATGTGGAATAAAAGAAAGAAATGTTCAGGTGTCAGGCAGCTGAATGTTGAAGATTTGCCTTTTCTTATCTTTGCCTTTTCAGTAGCTATGATTGTAACCCAAAAAGCCACAAGACATTCTTAGTCATCTGTAGAGAAAATAATCCTAAACAACCACGTCCTGATGGTCTGTACAAACAAATCAGCAAACACATCAAACGTAACAAACAGAAGAATTTAATTTGCTGTTGATCAGTAATGCTAACAGTAACAATCAGAGCATGGTCCAGAAACATATTCCACATAACACCGTTAACTTGTTAATGTTCAATTCAACAACCCAAAGTTTAATCTTTTTATTGTCAGATAAGGCTATTCTAGACACACAAATCCAAGAAGGCACATAGTACGCACGGCTGAGCAAAGTACAAATGTGGTCATTCACCTTATGATGAATTTGGTCTATTAATCATTAAATGTCAGATTTTAAGAAGGAATTCCTTTAGTAAACATACTGTTCATTTCTGTCGTTGTTGTGCAAGAAAGAAAATTAAATATTTGGACAATTATCAGTATGTATAATCAGTGCAGTCTATGTAACAGAATAGAAAAGAAACGAATCATAATCCTCATTCAAGATGTAAGACAAGATGTTCTGAACTCCACTATGTAAAACTGTAGTTTGTGCTCTGTGAAGACCGCCCTCTGTTCTTGTACTTCTGTAAAAAGTGGCATGCTTGTGCATAATGACAATAACAACATACTGTATTTTAAGTGCAAATAATTCCCCACAAAACAAAAAGTAAAGCAGAACAGTGTTAGTAAAACAGAGTTCATTACCTGATAAAAAACATGATTAAAAAAACATGTTACGCAACACTTTATTTGAGGTGTTACTCAGACGGCTCCAACACAAAACATATCGTTTATAGTGTAATGCGTTTGGCTGTAGTGTAGGTCACACTGAGACGTTCTAATAGCTACAGGAAGTGTCATACATAAAAGGAATATAAGGGAAGCAGTGCATTAACATGGGTGTCTTTGGTTTTGCTGTATGATGTTCTTGGTAATATCAATTATACAAATCACGCTGATGAGTGAGGTAATAAGTTAGGAAAAGCACCATTTCAAATGTAACATGAGTAAAGATAAGAATTGCTAAGATTTTTGATGCTTGTTTGACCTCTCTTCTCAACACATTTACATCTCTTCAGTCCTTAGGCACACAGGAAAGGGTACATAGTAATAAAATCTGAGGTCATCCATGATGAAAAAGTATGCAGTATATAATTTATGTGATTAGAAGCTGTTAACAAGCTTTATTTCAGCAGTCCTGTTTGGTTTATGGACTTAAAGGTTACTATGATATCTAGGTGACCTTTACAGCTTACCTGGGCATTCTGTAATGGATTACACACATAAATATCAAAATGGCCATACCCTCAAGTTAAAGTTTATACAAGTCACAGGTTCTTCATGCAGACTTGGCATCGACTGATGCGTGAGAGGAGCTGTCCAGCCTTGAGAGTCTCTGACTCGGGGGAACTGTGGAAGCGCTGGTCAATGGACGTCAGCCAGAAACTATGCTTGTTAGAGAAGTAGTGACAGGTACCCTTAGCTCCATTACACTCAATGAAAGGAGTGGTGCGGAAATCCTCCAGACACGAGCCTGGAGACACCAGGGATTGACCACCACCTTCGTCTCCAGCTGCTGTATGCTGTGTAGGAAAGACAAAAGTTGAGCTCTTTTTTTCCCCCAAGCCAGCACTCTGAGCACATTTTTGGGTTTCCGCTGCAATGCACGAGCTGTATAAGCTTCTAAAATTATTGGACTTGATATAGTCCATCACAAATTATTAATAATATTAATGACAAATTATAATTATTATTTTATTTTACATGTATTTATATAATCTACAACCAATTAGTTTTAAAATAGAGCATAACGTAACAATAAGAAGAAACTCACCATGAGGAAAGAGTAGCCAATCCATAAACTTCTCCAGCCTGCAGGGCATTGTGGGATAGTTATATCCTGACTGTGCACAGCTATAGCCACAGATGGAGCCTCACATACTGAACATCGGCTGATATAAGGCTTTATATCTGACTCTTCCACAGGCATCATGGGAATGGGAGCAGTTGTAGAAAGCCAATAGGACTTGTCATTGCGACTAGCGTAGTAGCATATGTCACCAGGGTTGCAATACAGGAATGGCATGGTGTTGAAACGAGGGAGACAAGAGCCTGCCAGACCTGGATAAGATAGTAGATATTAAAGAACACGAATTGTGGTTGGCAGTATACACCAAAACTGGATCCAACACTGTTTACAAATAGAGTATTAGTCTCAATCTTCTGGTAGTCTTATTTACGTACCAAGGTCCTGATTATGTGCTTTCTCCTGCCCTTCAAAGTAAAGCAAGCTGTAACCATCCCACAGCTTGGACATTCCCACAGGACACATTGGAGTCTGATCAGACTGACTGTGCTTCACTAGCAGGTAGCCAACACTGACACTGCGTCCAGGCATACCGGTGGGACCAGGAGTACCAGGACGGCCACGGGTTCCTGAAATGTAAACAAATTTTTAATTTACATAGAGAAATTTATATTGATCACATTTAGTCACTTGGGAATGGTTACCTTTTTTTATATTACAGGTTCATGCATAACAATCCTATATACCATGTCCAGACATAAATCACTGTTCTACAACAGGAGTGCAGTACACTTACTACAATCATGTTTCTCAAGAAAGATACTTCTTAATTATTCTAAAATCATCCAGGACATCCTGGTGACTTGCCACGTTCACTTGTTACCTCATTAGCTTAACTCAGAATTATGTGAGCTTTACCCTCTAGGCCTTGGAGGCCATGGTGTCCCATTGGTCCGACATCCCCACGAACACCTGGTGTTCCTGGTATTCCAGGCAGCCCTGGCATTCCCCTTTGCCCCTGTGCTCCCACAGAACCTAGGACAAGAATAATAGTACAGTAAATACTTACAAATGCTGTAGAGCTAAAATATAATAAATTGTCCAATATTTTGATTTTGTAACCTTTAATTTTATTTACCTGGATCTCCATGGGGTCCTTGAGTGCCAACATCCCCTTTCAGTCCCTGTGGTCCTTGCCGACCATGTGGACCAGGGGGTCCTCTTTCCCCTGGCATCTTCACAGGAACTGGCAGGGGTCCTTTAGCACCAGGACTGCCAGGTGGACCTTAAAGAGGTGATACGTATAGTGTCTGAGTTATTTTTGATAGATACAAACTTCTGAAAATTACAGGGAATTTCAATTTGGCGATTATAAATTTTCTAATTTAAAATAAAAAAAAAAGATGATATTTAGATACCTGGTGGCCCGGTATCTCCTTTAGATCCAGGAAATCCTCTGTCACCTTGTATACCACGTAGACCTGGGACACCCATACTTCCCATTGCTCCCTTTATCCCTGAAACCCATTTTTTCAAAAAAAGTTCATACACAGAGTAAACCTAGTGCTAATCTTGTTCTAGAATGTCAAGCAAGCAATGGATTGTATACAATATGAATAAGATAATACTATTTAAAGCACAAACTTTTCTAAATGTCGGGATAAGATGTATCATAAATTATGAGCAACACTGAATTTCCAGTGTTTCTGGCCATACCTTTTTCTCCTGACACACCAAGCTGTCCAGGAAATCCTTTGCCTCCTATGTCCCCTTGTGGTCCTCTTGGTCCTGAGGATCCGAGATCCCCTTCAATACCACGTCCTCCTTTAGTTCCAGGTGGAGATGGAAAACCTGGAAGACCTGTGGGTCCGGGAAAGCCTAAACAAACAGATTATCAGAAAGGCTGATTACACCACAATAGACTATGCACTACCATAATGTCTAATGTTATGAGCTTTATCATTGTGGAAAATATGTGTTGATCAGTCCCTTGGCCCTATTATTGTGATCCAATATACATTATTAAGCACTTTACCTGGAAAGCCTTTCTGACCAGGAAGCCCTTTGTCTCCCGATACACCTTTTCTGCCAGGACTTCCATGTGCTCCTGGGGGCCCTTGATCTCCTGGAGGGCCGGGTTCACCATGATCACCTATAAAAAAGCAGCATTTTACGCTTAGGAATTTAAGCATTCAAATGATCTGAGAAAATCAGAGAGAATACTTTACAGGGGTTTAGATCATTTTCTTCAAGCCATCAGTATAATACCCACTTCCTTGCTTGGAGTTGAGTACAGTATTCTTTTGCTGTCAGTATTGTTTAGTATTGTACTCCTCTTCATGAGAGAGAGCGTACTGTACTCGATAATAGGTGGAAGAACTGAGTAGCAGTATTGTGCGAGTTAGTCTTTTTGTATTAGTAAATGTGATTTTGATGCTGTATATATTCTGTGATGAATCGTGAAATCAAATCCAGAATGACATTGAAGAGCATCAACTGTCTCTCCATGATGCTAGTGTAGTTATTAGTAGCTGTCATGTACACGTGCCTGCTATTGTTCACTTGCACGTGGCCATCTGATTGGTTCTGTCTCGAACGGGAACCAATTACCATCACCGTAATTGCGAGGTGTGATTTTCGTCTCCGTAAAACTTCGTAAAACGAATCGGGTCTTTTTGCCGCTTTGGAATCGGGTCTTTTTGTCACGGGAAAACCGTATGCAGACGTACATGAACAAATGCAGCGTTGGGCAGGGCATAAATGATGATACATGAAAAATATAGAATCTTATGTTACTATTTCTTTAGTAGAAATCACTCCGTATTTTACAATCTGAAAAAAGTATTATGCTGCATATTCTGACTACATTTTCAAGGTGGGAACTTCCAAGGCCTATTTACACAAATGCGCACATTATCTAAACCCCTGCTGCATATATTCTATAAGATGACTCACCTGGATCTCCTGTTGAACCTTTAAGGCCATGAGTTCCAGGAACCCCAATCGCTGTGTTGGGAATACCTGGATCTCCTCTTCCTCCTTTTTCTCCATCCTCACCTGGTATCCCCCAATTGTCAAGACCTAACAAGCATATACATTACGGCAATAAAATAAAACTGGCTTTTGACAAAGGCCAGACTACAGCAAATCATAGACATAAGTTCATGTTCATAAAAATTCATCATCTTTTAAAAAAAGTTTTTTTATTCCCCAACATTTTATGGAATTTAGTAATTGTATGCTCCTTGATCACATGATTGCTTCCACTCTAGTTGCTCTGTAAATATAAGCTCCTATTTGAACTGGGTTAGTCTGACATTCTTGTTAACAGAAAATAGATGAAGTCCAAGAGGTAGACTAATCAATTTCTCAGCATCTAGCATGTCTAAAATATTACTCTAAAGTAGAAGTGCAAAGTGTTACCACAAATGTAATGGTTTAAGAACTAAAGAAGGATTTGGTACACAGTATTCAGCCTTTCCTGACATTTGGCTGTGTTCACTGCCAAAAAAAATGTATTTTTGGTGCATCAGTAATTAACAGAGTACTTTAAATAACTACCTGCAACACCTGGAAGGCCTTTTTGACCTTGAAGGCCATGCAGCCCTGAAATCCCAGCAAGGCCAGGAAAGCCTGTAAAAAAAAAGTATTACTGCAGTGTAATTCGTGTTCTCATCGGGAGGGTGAACATTGTCCAATGTAGGTGCTGATACTTAATATTTCTGGAAGCCTAACTTTATGATTTAAAAAATCATATCAGAGCTATACAAGGTCACTTTTTATACTGTAATGCAGTTTTATTAACTATAACAGCACAGCTCTGTTCCAAGTGTAAAAAAATATATTTAAAGGAGATTTAAATGAATATGCATGTTCTAATAGATTATAATTTTATTATAACAGCTCATTAACAGTTACATGTCTGGTGCATGGTTCATATCAAGTCTAATAAATAGATGTTTATCAAATGAAAGAATATATTCATTGATATGGTGAAGTTTCTTTTAAGATACATTTCTGAAATATTTATGGAAGTTGTCTCTGGAGTCTCTAGTGCCAGAATATTGTACAGACTAGAATGTTTTCCAGCAGGGCAAAGGGGTGTGTGCTTTCCAGGTCTCCATAATATGACAGTTGCATTTTTTTTAAATCTTATTACCTTGAAAACTATGAAAAAATAGAGTAAGTGATAACCAGAAATAACGTCTCACAGATAATGCATTTTCCAGTAATGATAAAATGATCCCGAATTTAGTTTGAACATACCTATTTGTCCTGGATGTCCTGGTTTACCAGAGGTCCCTGCATCTCCTGGCACTCCTGGCCAGCCCTTAGAGCCCTGGTTTCCTGGAAACCCCTTTAGGCCATCAGCACCTGATAACAGAAAAAAAGAGATCCACTTCTGCATCATTTCTTTGTGTGTGTACTGAAGAAAACAAAAAACATAAAACTTTTTTTAGGCAAGGTTATTCATTATGAATGAGTTCTCTTACCTGGCGGCCCTTCTCCTCCAGGATCACCCGGAGTCCCTTTGTTTCCTTCAATACCATCAAAACCAGGACTTCCTCTTACTCCAGTATCACCTAGGTAACCCTTGTGACCTGTAAAGTTACAATGCATGCGAATAAAACATCCTCAGTATCATTCCACATACACCTGTTATTGTTTAGATACCTTTTTTTCTAGGTAATAACTAGATATTATATTGCCTCACCTAATGGTCCAGGAAGCCCAGCTTCCCCTCTGTGGCCTGTGGGTCCTGGGAGATCGATAATGTCACCCTGGTCACCTGAAGCAGAACAGACTCACTTAGCAATAACACGGTAGATGTGTCGTGTTGTTCAGAGATTTCAAAGGCTTTGATTAGATGATCCTTTGTTATTGTGCTGTATATCAGCCTTTGATTTAAGATGATGAAAGTACAAAATTTGAGTGACGTACAACATGTATAGTGTAAGCAGAACTTGAGGATGGCATATATAACATTTCAATATTACCTTTGAAGCCCTTGATTCCATGCTCCCCTTTTGCTCCATAAGCACCAGGTGAACCTTTCTCCCCCTAGGATATTGAAGTGAGTATCTCAATACCACAAATAACCTATAGAAAAAAAAATCTAAACATGTACAAATAAGTAAATGCTGAGGTTAAGAATTACCCTATTGCCACTTGGTCCAAAAAAACCTTGAATTCCTGGGGATCCTGTAAGGCCTGGCATTCCTTTCTGTCCAGGAAGTCCCTGAGCTCCAGTCTTTCCTTGCAGACCTTTTATATTGCTGGGGTCCCCAGGTAATCCATGATACCCCTCTTCTCCTGGAATCCCCGGCAATCCTTTGGTGCCTAGAGGGTAGAAAAATGTGAATAATGTGAATGTGAATAATGACCAAAAAACATTTTAGCATGAGTTTGAGTTATAATTCATTTTGTAATTAAACATCACGTTTTGTACATTTATTTGATTTTATTTTTATTATTTCTTTGAAAGCACATACGTAGAACACAAATGTCTACCAAAAGACAAAAGTATTTTACTCCACAATGTATAAAAACTTTGCAGACACATCAAACTTTGAACTATCACACACATTTAAGGATTTATTTATTCAATGAGAATAATATCTTGCTACAGAAGTAAAAAGTATTTGCCAAATATGTGAATTAAAATAGATGTATCTTTTAATAGTCAATTAATGTTTAATACTGAAAATTCAAGGCCATTATATTCATTATGTTATTGGTCAAATATATAAGGTTAAAAGAGAGAGAGAGAGAGAAAGAGAGAGAGCAAATCCTGTAAGGAATGTAATGAATGAATGAATGAATGAATAAAACCACAAACATCAAGTGTGCTCTTTTACAACTTGCAAATTCTCCCACAGACTCTGACTAAAGAAATTCCACAACAGTTATAAGACAGATTTCTGTTGATATTGTAACATATAGATACTATTGATAATATACAGATCTTTAATTTTTATTAAAACCTATTTAAAATATGAACCCTAGAACTTGAATACCTTATATATTTCAGTATCATGAATGTAATCTTCTTTCATTTTCAGAATTAGACATTTAATGTTTTTTTTGTTCAATTTTATTCATATATCTTTTTACTTATATACACAGTATAACAGCAAATATGTTAAGAGCACTTACCTCGTTGCCCAGTGAAACCTGGATCTCCTTCATGTCCAAAATCTCCTTTTTCACCCTTCATAACTTCTTTCATGTGTTTCATTTCTATGACAGACATTTTACCTGGAGGGCCCATAACTCCTCTTTCACCTGAATAAAAGGGATTATTCACAGGTCAAATATTTTGCCTCCAAGACGGAATTATTAACATAAAAGGAAAACAATGTAAAGCGTACGCTTTCGTTAGTATAAGATAAAAAAGAACCTTTTTGCCCCTCTTGGCCCATGCCTCCTTTATCTCCTTGTAGGCCTGGCATTCCTAGAAGCCCTTTTGGTCCCTGAAAGCCCTTTAGACCAGGATTTCCCAACATACCTGGGAAACCATCCATGCCCTGAGAGCCTTTTACACCTGCAGAAATTTACAAAATATAGAGAAATGTCTTAAATATAAATATCTTAACACATTTTGTTGAGGATCATATGAGCAGGAGTTGGTTCAGATGTGACATGTTTAATATTCAAAGCTACATGGGAAGGTAGATGATGGATGCTGTTCATTCATCTAGCACAGTTATTTGTAGAATGCACACTAAACTGTAGCTTGTGATGACTTTAAACATTATTAAAAACATTTTATTTTTTATTGTTCTTTACGTCACCCATCTGTAAAGTTTTAACCAGCATTTGGTGATTTCTGTTCTATAAATGAAACACAGTAATATCCTTCTTGTCCATAAACACATGCTGTAAAATAGATAAAGTGAATCCTTTGTTAGTTTAGGATTGATTTGCATACTTGTGTGTATATGTCATGATGCAGAGACTGGTTTATATGATGTGTAAAGCCAAACTGACACTCACATGCTTTCCCCTGAGAAGCTAACTTTGTGCCGAGCTTGTCTATGGTGCTGTGAGTTAGCCGACTTTTTGTAATATTCTGTCAAGCGTAATCAATTTAAATGTCATTTTAAAGTGATTCAGTTGCTTGATCTGCTTAAGAAGAATCCATGAAAACATTTCAGAAATGCTTTCGCTGAACATTCAGACGAATTAAAAGTAACAACGCAGGATTCTTTTTTCCTTAAAGAAAAGTTACTCTTATATTGCTTTCTATTTTTCACTCCTATGTTAAAACAGTACTTTTTGGTTTTAAGCTTAACCATGGCTCCTTTTTCCTTTCCCTTTTCTGTAAATCCTGATTTAGTTCATGTGACTCTGTCCTCTAGTGGACAAACTGTAAGAAAATGTACAAGTATGAAGGTGGACGCTTGTGTGTTTGTCCATGCTTAATGCCTGGACATGCTCATAGGTACTCTGTTACAGAAACTTAAATCAGACCTTAGTTGTGTCCAATAATATCATCTAGAAGAACTACTCAGCTATGGGAGAAACAATCTGAAAGCTGTTTTGTAAAAAAACAAAACAAAAAATACATGCCCACATCAACTGTTACATCAACTGAGGCATAACATAAAGAACTAGAAAGTAAGCCTGGATGATAAATTTATGTTTGTGCTTTT
>JAOTRN010000048.1:7833634-7844396 GCA_028566695.1 Bagroides melapterus
AAAAAACAGAAAGTGGTTAAATGTCTTTTTCAATTTCTGTACTTTGATAATGCTTTACCGTTGATGCCCATCTGAAACACAGACCAGAGGAGTGATCGTAACACTAACCACAGAGAACGAAGACAGAGAGGATGTGAGTCAAAAGAGCTTGATGAAAATGACACATGGATAACGACACGTCCGGTCAAAGTGTAAAGAGCAAGGAAGCAAAAAAAAGCCTCCAAACCTTAACACGAAAGGAAAGGAAGGGAGTAGGCTACTGTATGGCACTTAAACCCTATAGAAAACGCAAACAGAATTCTTAAAGAGGGTGCGTGATGAGGTGATTACTCAAGTCAAAGCTGGTGAAAGGCTGTAAGTATACAGCATATATCTTCATGGTCAGGTTAAACTCTCAGCGCTCTCAAATGTAGAGAAATGAGCAAAACAATCACAGATCATTTCCTGTTCCTCTCACTTTTATTCACAGCCTTATGTTGTTCTTTCCTCTTCACATAAATCTCCTGATTTTCACCATCTCGACCCCGTGACCTCCCTTGGGTTCTCCTTTAACCACTTTTCTTTTTTCCTTATTATCTGTCGATCCCTTTAACTGGTTTAACTTGCTCTTACTCCCAGGTTGTTGAGGTCACTCTATTCACTGTATGCTACCAGTAAGCATCATTCTCTCAACTCTTCTTCCATTATAGTAATTATCTGGAATTTGTCTAAGGAAAAAATAAGAAAGAAAAGCGGTATGGCAGACCTCCAGAAGGAAGCAGGGGTGTAGAGGAATGGTGGGTGAATGGTAAAAGTTGGGAATGGTATTAACAGACAGTAATGGTAGCAAAGCATCTGGTAACTTCATAAACCGGTGTGCATATCAGTGTAGGCATTAGTATCCAGACATTAATATAAATCTTTTTTTTTTGCATGGCATGATGTGCCAGACAGGCAGCTGCATTAATAATTTCTAATTTATAAAGTGTTTCAAGTCCATAATGCACTACCTCTTTCATAAAAACAAAGCAAAAAAACAAACCAAAAAAAACCACATAGACTTGTGTTCTATCACCAGCACTGTTGTGTAAAAATGGCATGATAGTCCAGTTGCACCTCTTCAGCTCATTACCGAGATGTTGAGAAGTGGTGGGAGCAGAGGAAGTGTGAAACTGTGCAGGGTAATGCCTCTTTAGAGTTAGAGTTAATGCCTTTAATTGCCATTAAATTAAGTTTTTTTTTAACTCATCTAAATTTAATAGCAATTTCATTCTTATTGCATAATTATTAAATAAATAAAAGATTTTGTTAGTAAGGACACCATAAACCTAAGCTTGGGTTACTGTTCATATGTGATTTCCTCCAAATAAATCAGATGCCAAAATATGACTGCATTATATTATATGACTATGTATTACTTGCATATACTGTATATATGGTGTATTAGTAGTGAACCTCACTATGTTTTCTTTATACAGTGAATGCACAGCAGCATGTCACTGACCAGTATTAACCAGTCTTTCATTTATTCTGCACAGTAATGAAGTGTGATTTGACTTAATTATGTTAGAATTAATCAATCTCTAGTGAGTTTCCATATGTACACTTCATCCCAGTGCAGCAGATGTAACACGTCAATGTGCATTCCAGTAACGTGAAGAACAGGCTATTCTACGGAATCCATGCAAATTCCAGGTCTCCCTGCCACACATGTGTGAGAGCCGTAGTCTGTTCCAGGGCAGAGATCCAAGCGGTAGTGTTGTGTGCCTTAGTCCCGGATCCTATTAGTCATAGGAGCTGCTCTAAAACCCAAAAGCTGGCCTGTATGTTCCTTACGCCCCCACCCAGACACACATGCTGTCCCAGGGCTCCACAGCACTGGCGTGGGAAACTGAAGGGAAAAAAATGGAGAAGCAGAGACAGAGTGAGAGAGTGAGTGAGAGAGAGAGAGAGAGAAATAGCAAGAGAAAAGAATAAACCTACTCAATTCTTGAACATTTGGACAGTAAATATTTTTGATATATATTGTGTTTTACTATGTGATGAGCAGAGTGTAAGTGTGTGAGGAGGGAGACACGCAAGTAGTGCAGGTAGTCTGCGTTAAGGTAATGAACTGCTGACAGACATGCTGGCAGCTTGCAGTGTTTATCCAAGTAAAAACATCAAAGAAACAATCTAGAACAATCTGAGATAATTACATCCACTAAACCACAGATAAGTATACACCCTTATCAAAGAAGTTCTTCAGATAGTTCTAGCTTTCTGGATGTGTTCTCTTTACAGGCTTACTAACTGAAGAACCAAACTTCCTAAGCTTGCACGTTTAATACATTAGATTTATACCATTTATAAAATGGAAAAAGCTTGAAAATGTGCAGTCTGTGGCTCATTTTTTATAAAACAATAATGGATCTGAATTGAACTAATTTATGACTCTAAAGAAATCTGCTTTTCAATCTGCTTTTAACAAAGAAAACTAGGAGCTTTTGTAAGTGACTGCACACTCTGAGGGTGTTCTCTGGCCAGTGTCAATTGAGCTGCATGGTGCTGGGCTATTAGCACAGGTCCCACTATCGGGCCTTCATGCTAACATGACATGTCAAGAAACATGCACACAAGCAGCTTGCTGGAGGTCATGTTGTAGAGCCCTGGCAGTGCTCCTCCTGTTCCTCCTCACTTAAAGGAGTCGATACTGATCCTGTTGTTGTGTTGTTGGGTTGTTGCCCTTCTACGGCATTGTGCAGCTCTCCTCGTTTAACGGCCCATGTCCCAGAATCTTTTAAAACAAGTGCTGTTAGACACAACAAACCTCCTTACTACAGTAAGGATGTGCTATCTATACCTGTGCAGCCTCATACCTCAGTTGAGGTACTGTCTCATGCTACAAGTAGTGACAAGGACCCTAACAAAATACAAAACTAGAGACAAACCACTCGGGAAGGATATGGAAAGAGCAATTGTATGTTGCCACCACCTGCAACACCATTCCCTTTTGGGGGGTTGTCTTGCTGTTGCCTCTCTAGTTCACCTGTTGTCACGTTCATTTACACCAGAACCAGCGGAACTGATTTATAATCACTTCCTAACTAGATAGAATAATATCCCTGAAGTTTATTCTAGGTCCCTGTTTAAAAATAGCGTAACTTAACATGCTTACATTCTGTACGTACATGTAGTTAATTTCCAGTGAAATCTAAACACAGCTATGCACAATTTCTATATTAACTCTACTTACCTACTCATTAACTTTACACAAGGCCCAGTGTGACACAGCAGCTTTCATTCTAGCATTTCATTGGAATTAATTAACTAGAAAACTTTTGGAAGGAGGGTAGAAATGTTCCATCCCTGATTCTGGTTAACCATCCTGCCTGCTCCCTGCTCCCAACACACATGATGCAACTAACTAGCTAATTTCTGGCCCTTACAGTAGGGTATGTTAGGAGCACTTGAATGTGCCAGACAGGAGGTATTTCTGGACCAGGGTTGGGAGCCTGTGATCTAAAGCATTGGAAAAGCAGACAGATAAGCTCATAAATAATCTCTTTTACTATCCCTACATGATCATTGCCAACTATATAATACATTATGGAATTTAAATGTTTACAGAACTGATGTGCGGTAAACAAAAGAAATATGTGACATTCTTATCTAAAAGTCTCCATTAGTCTGGCATTTGCTTGACCCTAACTTGGCCTTTACATTCTTCAGATAATAAACTTGCTCTCCTCTTAGGAAACACAGCAAGTCAAGAGTCATTTGAAGCAAACAACAAGCAGCAACTCAATTCATTGTAAGAAATGTGCACTGTCATGACTATGTTAGCATATACTAATTAAAGTACTTCCACAAATGTTTACTATCGGTAAACTGGTTATAAATGAAAAACATTAGTTTTTTTTTATTGGAAATGTAATTTGGTTCTGAAAATATCCAGAATTTGGCACACATACAGAAGCTACAAGCACCACAAATAACCAGTAGACATCCTGTGCTCATTTGCCTATAATGAGAGCTGGCTCTGAGAATGCCCTGAGAGCTGTCCAGCTCCCAGTCTTTGTCTTTAAATGGTAAACTACAGCTTCAGTTTGTTCCGAGCCCCACTGGGTGCCAATAAACACAGAGCTGCAGACAAAAACCAAGACAGCAATAGAAGAAGAGGAAGAAATGAAGTGTGAGGAAGTCCAGGGCTCCATGTATGTGTGAAAAGAACGTCAGTGCCCGTTCTAACAGACAAGCAGAGCCTCAGACGCGCATAAAAACCCATATACAGTCACATTCAACCCTGTTCAGGTCATCACAGTTTCCACAGCAGTTTAAAACAATCATATCCATATCAGGAGCTGACTAATGCTATACATTATGACAGGAGACATATGGAATTGGACATCTGCCGCTAAAACTACAGCTGTTTCATTGTTACATGTTTTACCTACAAATGAACTACAGCAATTTGATTTTTGACAGAAATCTTTAAATAGACAACGTCAGATATAAAACATACAATATGAATTTAAATCTGTTTTGATGTTGCCCAGGAGGGCTCTGATCTCTCATGGGCAGCATTAGGAAAAACTTCATAACCTAATATTATGGGAAATCTCCTTCAAAATTGACTTCTAACCTCTAGAATCAAACATATATAGAAACATTTTTGGGCCTGGAGCCCAGGGGTCAGTGTGTTAGTGTAGATGTTTAGAAAGTCATTTTGGTTCACATTTATTTTGAACCTCAACAGACAGTTCCCATATCTCATGGATATGATGGAAAATATGATTGAGAATGGCTGAATGTAAGTTAATGTAAATTGGACTCTTGCTGCGCTTTTATTCTTTTATATATATATATATTCCGAGTCACAGTGAAATCTAATACAGAAAAGAAGAAATGCCTGTCTAAGCTTCCCAATAAATGGATTCTTTAGACATATCTGGCATTTTTGTATCTGTGTGCAAAGCCTTTGATGTATGGTCGTATTTACATGGATCCTCAACATGAAGACAAGTTCATAAGCATAAACACCATGGGATCACGTGGAGCAGAAAAACGTTTCACATCTGCATGTGGTATTTTTAGAGAGGAAACCCAGTTGGGGACTATAGTTGGTTTTACCCTCCTCTCACAGGCTCTCTTTTTATTTAGTCTAAAACTGATTTTGTGCCAAAAAAATATCTCTGATCTTTGTTACGATCTAAATACGTTTGTGGCTTGGAGGGGTATCTTTAAAAAAGATGTGCCAAACTTCCATCCCAGACTTTTTCCTAGTATGCTGTTTTTTTTTTGCTAATGAATTATTTACAAGATACAGAACAGGCAAAGGAAGAAGAGTAGCAGTCATGGTTTGCATTGTTAATTTAGTAACGGATATCTCTCATTTGGGAAGTCTTGATTCTAAACAGGAAAAATGAGGAGATGGGAGAGGATGGCAGGCAACATGTGGGTGTCTTCTAATGTCTTCCTTCTGAGAATTGTGTTGCACTTAGATCACTCTGCCAGGACTTCCGCTGTATAAATGCGTATAGGTAAATACACATTAACGTATGAAAAGATTGTAAAAAATGAATTTCTTTTTCCAGACGGGCTCTGTTGTACTTGGACCTATACGTCTCCTCATAGAAAAATCATCATCCTCATAGGAACAATTCTATTGAGAATGGCAAATGGTACATCATAAACTGTTCACAGGTGGCTACATTATAAAAGACTGGGTGGGAGTTTGGCACTATTTCTGGATGTACTAACAAACCTATGATCTAAAAGCTGGATGAGACAAGGGTACATGTTCTTTCTGTAGTGATTCTGTTGAGTGAAAATCAATATAATCACACAAAACCACAAACATTTTCTGACTAGTACATTTGTTGTTAATCTTCTGGTTAAAATAAGATGAATAAAACTTATCAATCCTAAAACAATCCTCCACACACCATAATGTATTCATTCATCAATTCATTCATCTTCATTAATAGCCTGATAAATGATCGTGGTGGATCTGGAACCGTTCACAGGAGCACTGGGCACAATGTACATGTATTAAAGGTTGTTTGGAAATTATATTGAATACATGTATAACTGAATAGAATCATGGCATGAAGCTTTTTGAAATAAAACAGTGGTGTAAGATGATAGAGTAGACAATGTTCATGTACAGCTCATTTTTCAGCACTGCACTGGATCTTTGCTTGGCCTTTGAGGCTGAATTCTTTTGCTCTCCAGGGCACGTATTCTCTACACTGTGAGCTGGTGTTTATGCTGCTCTTATTATGTTTAGACTTGGCCATAATTAGTCAACCGAACCCGTGCATAGCCATGTGCCTCAGACCTCTGACTGAGGCTTTTTATATAAACTCAAGCACATTTACCAAGCATTTCAATCCACTTCTTTTGTGTTAGTAAATGTATAATTATCGATCTAAAAATGATTGTAAATGTCCTGGGAAAAAATAAGAAAGTGGGTGGGGCTAAGATAAGAGTGAAAGTCTGTGTGTGGGATTATATGTTCACGTGCATATGTGTGAATCTGAATGTTTGTGTCCTGGCTAGGGCCTCCAGTTTCCCAGAGGTCTTTGGGGCCAGCCACCTGTGTAGTTGCCTCAGAATTCAGGAATGGACTGTCTGAGGTCCTGCACAGATTGGAAACAGGGCCCAGCTGCAGTGTGAATGAACATACAGAAGAGGACTACAATCTGAGGGAGAAAAGTACAATACGAACTGATATCACTGTTTAGCGTTACTTTTACACAAGGAAAAAAATCACTTGTATATGGCATCATTGGGTGCACAGGTTTGGATCAAATTCAAAGATTTACTGCAAACAATAAACAGAGATACAAATTAAATAAATAAATAAATAAAAATGGCAACTCCAATAACAAATCCAGGCAAGCCAAAGGCAACAACTGAGTCAGTCATATATAGTGATAAAGTAATCTAACAAACAGAGGTCAAATTAAAAATCTATTAAAGCTATTTAATGGAAATATTTATCTATTAAAGCTATTTAATGGAAATATTTAATAAAGCTATTAAAAATGGAAAGATTGCATTGCAATTGAAAATCTACCAAATCCTGTGCAGTGAGCAACTGTGTACAGAAACTCTCACTTTCTCATGACACCTGACACCCTCTCCCAGTCCAGCTGTTCTAAAGCCAGCGTGCATTAGCAGACTAATTCCAAAATCTGGGCATGAATTCAAACATGGGCAAGCTAAATGTCTGCCAGGATGTGCTTTCTGGTGTAAATCACTAAAGCATTGCACACTTGAACTGAGATCAAATATTGTTCTGTCTATCACCAATACGGTGTAACACGCTGTTTCAAATCAGGAACATCAGTGCACAAATTACCTTGTCGCTTCAAGCGTTCCTCCAGAAAAGTTGCGCTTGTCAGAAAATGGCTGTTCTGCCCAAGGCCCTATATAGATTTGAGTGAAATTGGCGCAGGGCTAACCCTCGAGAGCACTGCATGGATGTGATGGGAAACATATGGTTTAGCGATGTTGAACCTGGTGTAGTGGTTATGATTCTCATGTACAGTCTTTTGTAAATAATTACCATGATTTAACTATAACATGAGATAAAGTCACATCTCTTGATAAGGTGTGCTGGAGCAAAGGGCTCTGAGAATTTTATTACAGTTTTAATATTTCTGAAATAATGGTGTATATTTTCGAATGAATGTAATAATAATTAATGGATTTTCAGAGCTAAGCTTGTTTAATAGGACGCACAAACACTGCATACCTGATTGCTCGGAGAATAATTACTAGCACTATAAGTAACATGATTAAATAAGAATGTCAGCCATATTGAATGAAATCATATGGGAGCCCTGAGTGAATGGTGAAACTTCAAAGAGCTGTCAGGAAACAGAGAAAAAACATGCATCATGACTATGATGTTCTGAAAAAGAAGGATGTGGCGGCAGTGCAAAAAATCTCCTTTGGATCCAGTTGATAATTCTTGACACGGTGTAAAAAATATTCCATCAAAATTCATTTCTTCAATCTCTGACTCTTGTTTTAAAGACGTAATACATAATGTCCCATGAAATTCCGAAAATGCAGTGGTCACACAACACCGACAAGACTTTTCCTCCATATATCCTCCAACCAGTCTTTCCATTTTTATGTAAAGGTGCAGAATAGTGCAGCTTTGTTTTGGCTGGCAGCTGAGCTCCTATATAGGCCATTAAAGTGCAACCACTAGGTGAAAAACAAATCCAGTACAAGATCCACTTGATCAGCAATAATATTTCTTTTGGTTAATTTTTTAAATATATCTTTACAGCTCAAATTAAATCTGTACTTTTGGTATGTATGCTCAAACTGATTGAAACAAGACAATGCAAGATAACAATGCAAAAATCTACTTAAAAACAGAACAAACAGTTCATAATGGTGCCAGAAAATGTGGTAGCTATTAGGCTAACACGTTTAAAGCCCTCAGCTACAGCAAATAAATGTAATTAATCAACAGGATCACAGAATGTTTCTGACTGTTATGCTTCTGGATGATTACACTAAACTTTACAGAGAGCCGTGACTCATATTTTCCTCTTCTTTGCTGAAGTCAGTCTTACACACGTACAGAAGTTTACTTACTGAAATCAAAGCCTTACTTGCTCTCACTTCACTAGAAACCAGTGTGGTGAAATATTGAAAATACTAATGACTATAGTGATTGCTAGAGAATTTATTGGATTGGAGGGGAATTTCAGTCATGTGTAAAACATTTAATTAAACAGTTTTCCCTTCAATTCCCAAATTAACAATTTTATAATTAAATAATTATAAAAGGATTAAATAATTCATCCCAAGAATTCCTAATCTTAATAATGAGAATGTTTCTCTACATTAGATCATTAACTTTTCAAAACCAAAATGATTATAAAATGATTAGTCAGTAAAGTTAAGTAAAGTTGTTGTCATATATAAACATTTGAAGGTTACAGACGGTTTTGGGTTACATAAGACGTGGACTGTCTTGAATGTTCTTTTGTTCATGCTGCATTTGTACAGTTTGTTGCCATTATAGTGTGAGATGTACTTGAATTTCGTTGATAGCCATTTTTCCCTGGCTATGGAGAAAAAAATGTAACATATATACATGTTTTCACTCCAATACAATAACTTTGGAGTAATGTACAGTATGAAGCTAGTGCTTACAAATCACCAGAAAAGTGGCCACCATTTCAGGACACAATCTGTCCAAAGCCCATTGACATTTAATGTACCAGTGTACTATAATATATTAGAAATTTGGCTTAAAAACATCATATTAAATATACAGATGCACACAGAAATTATTGCTTGATATTTTGGCTCTTAGCAAATTAGGAACATAATGCAGTAATTATCGAGTAGAGCCAAGAACTTCTAACATCAGGTAGACTGGCTTTCTAGACTTAAAATCGACCACCTTTCCGCCACGTTCCTTTATCCACTTAAACTATCCAGTCTAAACTCCTGGGCTCAATCCCAGCATTCAGCAAGAGATTTTTCTTCTTACCCTCCTCTTCTCCAGCACCACCTGTTTAAATCTGCTGCTGGGGGCAGTTCCTATATTACCTTGCAGCAGCAGCACATTCTATCTCTACAAACTGAATCTTCCTACAATTCATTCCCACCAATAAAAGCTCATTAAATTCATTCCAAGAGTTTTCATGACTTTAATGATTTGGAAAAGAAATGTCAGCATCTCACATCAGGTCATCTGTCCCACACCTTGCTTGAAATATTTTTAAAAGAGCTCCTTGGTTTTATGCATTCCTGTTGAATTAACAGCCCTTTCACACTTAATTGTTCTGTTTACATGTTATATTCCCAGCTAGACATTATGGCACAAGATGAAAGTCTCATATATCTGAGGCTATCTGTCTTCTTCCCAAAAGACAAATTAAGGGCTGTTTAGAGCACCCTAAATATCCAAGTTCTTACTTTCTTCTTATTTATCTCTAATCATAGCGTGTGTATTACACATACAAAGCCCTTCTTGTCCTTTAAACCCAAAAATGTAATGCTGAAAGGCCTTACAAGTCTGCAAAGGAATCTGTAGCTGCATAGTCAAAGGAACGGGCTGAGGAAGAAAAGAAGAGCTTCTTTCACATAAACATATAAGTTATACAAGAGCTTAATAAGGGAAAATCTTGTGATCTTGAAATTTGAACTTTATAATCTGGGGACAAAGAAGCTGACAGAAATATTACCAATTCTATTATACCACTGATGTAGACTGATGGGAATTCTCCATGTTAAATACGTGTTAAAATACACAAGTGTATGAAATGTTTAATAAATGGTAGTAGCATATACCAGAGTGAAAATCTCCACTGCTTGTCCCTTCTGTACTGTGGTGAGGTCATGGTATGCCACTCAGGATGTCCTCTGATGAGATTTTTATACCTGCAACTTGAGGAATTTCTTGTGTCCATATAGGAGCTTTAACAAGCTAGTGATCTCTGACAGGACACGTCTCTGCAACTTTAACTGTCTTTGTATCTGTTCTCCTTAAACTGGTAGTCTAGAGGTAATCCAGTATAAGATTCATAATGGTAGTAAATTAAAATATCAGGATTGGAAGCTGCCATAATGGTATGTAGTCTTCTGTAGTGTGCAATCGTTATCTTACATGATATCATAGTTCTGCTTCAGTTCACATTTTGAGTGAATGGAAAGTGTTTTAGTTTCATTTCTCAACCAGTCCATTGCTTTACAATCCAGGGCTGTAGTTGAATACATCTAGTGTTTTGCTACAGACCTAATATAAAATCCATGCACTAAT
>JAOTRN010000048.1:7949971-7960099 GCA_028566695.1 Bagroides melapterus
TGTGTGTGTGTGTGTGTCTGTGTGTGTGTGTGTGTGTGTGATCTCAATCCATGTCTGGAATCAGCAGTGTGGGAATATTTCAGCAAGTCTACTCTTCCCACACGCAGTGCTCTTGCTGGAGGTCTCAGGCTCTGAAACACTGAGCACCCAGCATCCTTTGGAAATCAGCCCAGAAAACTTCACTCTGGCCTGGGTAAGAGCACGAGACCTGTCTCCCACACACACACACACTCACACACACACACACACACACACACACACACAATATCCAGCCCCATGCCAAATATGGGCTGTGTGTACACACAGAGCCTCTAAAAATAGCCTGATAAACACATACTGTGTCATTTACAATAATATCAATGGTCTTTGTACTTCTAACCATGTCATTGTATATGTGATTGGCATGTCTGGGAAATGCAGTTGTGTTTGGTAGACAGACGGAAGAAGAAACTTCCTGCTGTGCTCTAACCCTCTAATCTCAAATGATGTGGTTGTCTTCCTAAAGCACTAATCCCTATCCCACAATGAAGCTAATACTTAGTAAATAAAACTATTTAAAAAAAAACAACAAAAAAAAACTTGTGCATCCAAGTGTATTTGACATAAAGACATTTTATAGATCATACCGATTGGATCCGAAAAGGTTAACCCCTTCCTATATATCTGTATATACATTTTGTTAAACCTTACTGCTCGAGGGTTCATCAGACTGTCAATACAGGTCCTGCTCTCTGAGTAATGGGGCCGAAGGGTTTGAATAGTCTGCCTCTCTGCAATCTCTCTGGGTCAGAGTTGACATTACAGATTAATGACTGTTTTAATGGCTGTGCCAAGAACTTGATATCACTGCAACACTGCAAATTGCATTCATAGCATATCTCCAGCGACAGTTTAATTGGCTCTGCCTATGTCCAAAGTCTTCTCAGCAGCTAACATTAATAACGCACATAATAAATGAAGCTGAATATGTTAATTTTTTCAGATGAGTTGCTTGAGTGGTGAAGCACAGGGTCAAATGGAGATGTGGGAGCACGAGGTCTACTATTTCCGTCAGTTAGACAAAGAGGTAGTCCATGCAGGCCAGTATATTTCTCCTGTAACAACAAATTATGCAGCCTGACTCCAATGAGTAATATTCTTTAGCAAACATAAATTCCCTGAGTGTCTAGCAAATAGTGCTGTATCAAAGTGGTGTAATGACTGAAATATGTGAGAGACCAGATAATTCACTTGATTACTTAAATTCTGTTGTAATCCACTTTGGTACATGCTTTACAAGAAAGACAGAATGAATGAATGAATGAATGAATGAGTGAGGGATGCAGTAAAGCACCCAATATAAAAGAAAAACCCTCTTTCTTACCCAGAGGGCTAGCAGATTGTTTATCGTCATTTTAATTAACATCCCACGTTCAATTAGAAATATTCGTTTACCAAAATCTGTCCTTGTGATTAATTTAGCCCGAGCGTACTGTTATCATGGCACCATCTGCTTTTTTGTGCATTTTCTTTCTGCCCCTTTCTGTCCATATCCCCCACCCCCCCTCACACACACACACACACACACACATACACAGACCTCGATATACCATCCATGAAATGGCTTCCTACCTCAATATGAAAAAGATTTCATTCTGGGACAAAGCAAGCCTTTGTGGGAGGTGTATAAGAAGAGAAAAGAGGAAGGGAGAAAGATTTAGCCTGGAGTGACCTCCAGAGATGACATGGAAAAAAAGGAAACCACAGCAGAAAAAAGGTCTAAAACAAAGAGGACTTGTGTCTGTTGTGAAATGTGTAATTACATCCTTTGAGTACTAATGTTACAGACACCTTGGCTCTGTTGCTTCAGTGTAGCATAACAGGGTGTCATTGGCTGTTGATGTTTTTAAAAGCTCATCTCTCTATCTTGCACACACACACACACACACACACACAAATACCCACATACAGTATGTACACACCCAGCAGACACACCTCTTTCTCACTGATTTAAGAGAAAGGAGTCCTGCTCTGTCTCTCAGTTCTCTTGCTTGTGGGCAGTGTACACAAACAAGTCTCTAAGTGCCAGGCAGGGATAGTTACCTCTACTGGACATAATGCATGGGCACACTAGTCATCTAGTAGACTAAAGAGGCAATTATGTTGAATCATCAGAGCCTCTGTCTGAAGGACTAGCCACAACTATGAACCACCAATAAAGCGTGCCATCATGTTTTGCACTTGTATACCACTCCTTCAGCAGCATATGTGAGATACACAACATGAAAGTTTGTTTAAACAAAAGTTTAAGCCTTCTTGCCTTTCATTTCGAACCAGGCTTAGAGGCATTATTCATACCGTCTGCAGAAAAGCATTACGTTATATAAACACACCGTATCTGGGTATTTTAGTTGTATATGTGTCTGAGTGTTTGTAGCTACCTAATGTGTGTGACTAACATGAATATGTGTGACTAAGAGATTTCCAGGCTACTGTCTGTGAGCCTGTCTGGACTTTGCCTGTGTTACTTCACTGGTTAAAAATGTCATAGTTGAGAGCTGTGTTTTTCTTGTTGCCATGTTTTTCTTGTTTCAGTCGGTGGATTCTTGTGAAATCTTTATCTCACCAACCCAGTAATAAAAGGCTTGGCCACTGTAATGGTGCAGCATGAGATGACTTGCTCAGATCCATATCTTATGTTTATGGGTTTTGCTTTACAATCTGTGTAGATGGCTGTGAGTCCTAAATAAAGTATGTGTATATTTAAAATGAAAGACTGTCAAAAAAATGGAATGAAGTACTTTTGAAAATGTGTCACAGGGGCATTGTGATCTTTGGTAATGTAGAAATTGACTACAGGGAGTTTCTGGAGAGAGGACAAGAAGGTAGGGAGGAGGGAGTTTACGAAATGGAAGGCATATGGTTAGGACGCCTGTAAACCTATAAGATATACAGACGACAGGAAGTTAGCGAGTAGGGAAGTGAATCTGGAATTTTTACCATTTTCCCTGAGGGTGCTTTCAGCCCAGGAGATCCCAGATGGAGTAGTATATAAATGAGTGAGTGACAGTCTGAGAATGAAGGAAAAGTCTGGTCCAGCTGTGATTACCTCATTGTTACCACAGGTGTGCAACATTGCTGTGCTTTTAGCCAGTGAAGTTTCTTTTCCATGACTTTTCTCTTTCTAGTCAACTTGATAAGTACAGATACTTTTAGAAAATTGCGATAATGAAAAAACAGACAATTTCATTCTGTTGCTAACACTGATGAAGGATCACTTCAAATCAGTATTTCTCTTCAAAACCCTTGAACATTACATATACTTTATGTACATACTTTCCAAAATACTTTTACTTAACTTCGGTGCTTCAAAGGAAAGCTCTCTGTTTGGGTTCCGCACATTTAAAATCTTCCCTAAATGCTATTGTTAAATGTTATCTATTGTAACCTGGACAGGAACAAAGCTCTCATAAGTTTTTAGTTATTCAATGTACAGTGTCTGACAACAACAACAAAAGGAAAGGCGAAGCTATAAAAGAAATAAGGTCCAGAAATCTCCTGTGTGATGGAACTAAGATCACTATAGTTGTAGCTCATGTTGTTCTTAATAATGCTGACCATTAGAGAGGAACATCACCTCTCATTGTCAAACAAAACAAACCAGATATAAAATTCTGTGGCCTGTAGAGCCCAGGGTTACAGGCCATGGATGATAAATTGGTATGTCAGTAGTATGGGCTTGTCTTTGTTACACATGACTCTATACCCCCCTTCAATCTCACCCCTGCATGCAAAAATGCAAAGACATAAAATTATGCCCATATATGCGAACACACACCTATAATGTCAGTAAGATGTTATGTTGGTGGAGACATTAATGATGTTAAGTGATTAGAGATCCTACTGGTGTAAGCCGGTCAACATTTTTTCCAAAAAAAACCAAAAAAAAACCCACAGACTTCATATGATGTGATTTATAATTTTTTTACTATTTATTTTCCCGGAAATTATACATATAAGGAAGTAAACCAAAAGTTATTCACCAAAACATTTCACACAAATGTGAAATCTGCAGAATGTAAACAATTATTTAATGCCATCTGTCCATCTGTCTTGGTCAAAACCATCTTCTTTCTCTTTCCCTTTTAATACTCATTGCAGTCACCGTTTCTTTAAGCTTAAAAATATTATCCCTCCTTCGTTCAGGATCTACAATATTTTCAGTGTTTAATGAAAAATACACAGTTTCATGCAATGTCAGATTTGGGCTCGCTCATGTGTGGAATGATTTGTGAGAAGGTGAGCTGTAGGGGACAGAACCTTGGGTCAAGCTTGGGTTCCATGAACTTGCTATCCATCATCTTGCATTATTATGCATTGTCTTTGGTCATGTGACCCTAAATAAATACCGTTGATTAATGGCTTTTATTGGCACGATGACCTCAGGGGAATGAGAAGGGTAATTGTAGAGGCAGGATAAAAAGCCAGCGATGCTAAACAATGTTTGTCTAACCTTGTATACATTTATATCACACCTAAATAGTAGCTTTAGGCAAACTGGTACACTTTTCTGTCACTCTAGTAGGCAATTAGGCATTATATTGCTAATCGTTTAAATCTAATCACTGAAATACAAAAGACTGTATTATAAATCTTTGACTACAGTGTTATCGCGTTATTGTACATTTGTAAGGTGTCACTACGGTCAGCTGGGAATTTTCCAATTAAAATGGAGTACTTTACAAATCTGTACATTCCCAATAAATAAATAAATACTTTGACCACCTCTCGGAACGTTTAACCAGCCTTCCAGAAAGAAGTTTTGTGTGCTTGTATGTTTGTTAGCTGATCTTTCACTCCTCTAGCACATCGACAACACAGTCACTCCCACTCAGGCTCACCGACATGTAGCACTTACATCCGGATTCAAGTTAATATCAAGAAAGTTTGAGAAAATAAATAAATAAATAAAATCTCTCTCTCTCTCCCTCATCTCTTCAAATCAACTAACTGCGTCAAGTTCTGCATTTGTCATTTCCTCGTTGATCAGATCGGGATTATGTAGGATGGTGAGAAGAGAGTAGAGGAAGTGGAGAGGAGGATAAGAGTGGGATGAACAGGAAGGCATAGAGAAACGCTTCCGCTAATGAGTAAGAAACGTTCAGCTCGTTCCAAAAGCCTCCTTGTGCTTGTTTATGAAACATGGTGGATGTACAGATAATGTCCAGATAGTATCACGCAATATCACAGCACAGGCAGACAACAACTTTTTTTTTTTTTGAGTTATTTTGTTAATTTTACTAGGTTTAAGATTATTGTATAAGTTTATGGTAATGCTTAGTCTCTTAACCATGAGATACGGTGATGAAACAGATGTGTTCTCTGTAGTTAGGGTATGCGTTTAGATGCTTGCCGGTATTTTCCAGCTCTATACCAGGGGCCATAAATCAGGGGGCCTTCAAAAGGAGGACTCATTTTTGTAGAATCTGTTGGGTGTGTTGCACATTTTAGTTCAAGCGTCTATGACAGGCTGGGAAACAGACTGTGTAGTGATGTATAAGATAAGCTAATCCTCCATGAGTCAGAAAATAAGTCAGATCGGTTCAGAGATAGGGATCAAGGTGAAGCGCTAAAAACACCAGAGGTTACAGGCCAGAGTTAAGAAAGGCTCAGGAATGGCAATACAGCTTTAAAACAACTTTTATTCTTCTGCTAGGAAATGTAGGAGGAGCAGCAGGTGAGTCCTGGACTAGCTGCTATGGCAGGTCTGTGTATAGAAGGACTATCAGCAGTTGCAGGTGTGGTGTTTTATTTTTCTTCAGCAAGTCAAATGAGCTCTAATAGAATTCATCATGGCTATACCATTGATTAAATTCCTTGCTTCTCTGGAGCCACATGCTCCAGTAATGGGGACATGCATATTGATGCCAGTGGTCGAATGTTTGATGAGGTGAGGAGGGGGCTGAATGCTCTAGGAGCAATATAATTGAATGAAATTCATATTTCACCATGGTGAATTGGGCACATTGTTGTTTTCTCCATAACTCATGGGAGTTAAAGCTCTGATGAGGTGCAAAAACAAAACAGTGGGAATGGCTCCCAAGGGTGTCTGGGGTTATTCTTAAGCCAAAGAAAATACATTCACATAGATTAGATTATTTGTAACATTCTAAGTATAAGGGAATTTCACTGACAGGAAATTTTCAGACTTGCCTTGGGCCACCTTACAGCAAGTATCTACTTTATAATTGTAAAGGTTACAGACATCTCGCTTGTTTCTTGCGTTTTAATACTACTAATAAAATTGGGTTTGATACAATTATAGATATGAGATACTACTGTACGAGCATCATACAGTCTATCATTTTTTGGTCATTTCAAAATGTAATATTTTACTGAGTCTGAAAAGAAAATAGTGAAAAGGTTCAAGTAAATGTCCTTTATCATTTTATTTTGTATTACATTTCATATTGAAGGTTTTACTGTGATTAATAAACATCCAGTGGTCTGTAACCAAATTGTAAACAAATTGTCAAAGAATTCGACGCACATTCTTAAATACATTTTTGTACAACGAAGCAGTTTAAAAATCTCCCTTTTTTGATAGATATTTTGATGGTAGATATATTTAAATTATCCGTTTGCTCAGTTTGGCATCACAACATGGCATTATTGTCCAAAGATAAATACATGAGACTGTGGTTTAGAATCGTATTTATCAGCCCAGATACTCTTCCTTTATCATGATCAGCTGAACCACGAAGGTGAATTAACCCAGAATTAACCTCTTTCATTCCAGACAGAGAGAGAATGAGAGAGAAAGACTTTAGTAGTTGACATTCTCAGATTAAACTAGATAGGGTGAGAATCTTAATTGAAGTATTCAATGGCGTAATTACTGATGTATTGGCTAAAAGCTGGGGTGTGCCGTCATGTCCAATACAAGTCAAATCATAGACAGCCTCTCTGATTGTATTCTATGGCGTTGCTCTGGTTTAATCCAGACTTAATCAGTGAAGTCAATACGCCAAAGGATGGACACTGCTGAATCCTTGCAGGCTCCAAAGATGTTGTAAAAGATATCGCTTACTGTAAGGTGCAAGGCTGTTAAAGGCATTTATCGACGGAGGAGATTACAACGGCAGTAACAGTTAGCTGGTTTGCTGCGAAACGCCTACAAGAAATTGAGACAATATTAAACTGTAATAGAATGCTGATGATAACACGAGCCAGATTACATGATCTAAACTATAGGGTGAATATATGTATTGACATGCACATAAAATAGCTGTGATTGCTTTTTGCTTGAAAATGAATTGGTATAGCAGAATGCTTTATAAAAGCATGTATTTCATTAAAGAATAAAAAGACAGATATGGACTTTTAAGCATTAATCCCACATTAATATCCCCCCCTCTGTCTACTAATCAATATTAATCCCTGAATTTATTACACCTGATAAAACTATGTGATGTACAAAAACAATAATACAATAGCATGGAATATACAAGAGAAAACAGTATGCTACAAATCTGCTCGTGACACTGAGGATATACAGATGTGTTTAATCTGATTTGGTCCGAGGAAAAAGAAGACTGGGTTTGAGGCATGAGTGTGTCATTGTGCATTTAGAATGAAGGGGTTTGAGGTAGCATAACACTTAAGAGGGTAATGCTGATCCCCATGAATAAACACACAAATACATTTGAGCTTATCTTGTCAGATTGAATATTCTAATCTTCTTTACGTGAGATTATGTGGTTAGCACTTGTGTTTTTTTTTGGTAACAGTACAGAACAGGGAGGCAGGGAGGCCTTGTAGCTCAACATCATCACCTCAATAACATATTCGTAAAAGATTCACTGTTATAAACACAGAAAGATCTTTGACCTAAACACAGCTTCTTATACAATGTGTGATACTTGTATTCAAATGGACTGCAGTATATTAAGTACAGTACACACACACACACACACACATACACACTGACCAGAATACTATTCACAAGATTTATTTTATTTGTATACAATTTATTCATAAACTCATAAATATATTAACAAAAAACAAAGAGTATCAGGATTCTAGAAGGAATACTGTGATTTTAATAACAGTCATAGGCCCTGGTTCATGTCATCTTAAAGTCTAAAGGTCAAGGAGCAGTTAAAAATGGCAGGAACCTGGTTAAAAAAAATCATTAAATCAAAAAGATGACTTAATTACCACTGTTACACCTTTAGCTGAGATATAAATGGAGTGTGTCTATTTCACTAAAGCCACTTTTACAATCATATAAATAAGAATTTGAATGTTATTTAATGAACATTTAATTATTGGATCATTGTATAATATAATATAACTCCTAGGATGATACAAATCTATCTTTCAATGAATAACCGACAAAGAAGAGGAGGACGAGCAGATGGGCCGTATGGTGCGTGTCTGAGTGTGCTTGCATTTAACAACACGTTTCACAGTTGAAAGAATCATGCATGTGACTGCAATTTTATGCTGGACTGATTTGCATGCTGGAACGGTGTGGTTAAAGAGCAAACACAACACATAACCAATCCTAAGCTGTCCAATAGGAAGAGAGAGCGTAGGGCTGATATTGTGCTTCTGATAATAAGCTGTGGGGTAGTACTTTTACTCTACTGTCCCTAATTACTTTACTATTTAGATAAACTTTAACAGACTGTGATCCATGGACCCAACATGCTATTAAATCAGTTCATATAGAGAATGTGCAAAACAGATGACAAGATCACAGGAAATTACATCTGCACAGTCTAATAATAATAATATTTTTGTTCAAAACAGGATGCCTAACAATAAACCATCTCTGGACTATGTAATGTACATGAGGACAGAAAAATAATACAAATATGAGTAGTTGGAAAAAAAGTTAGGTCAATCATGTAACCTTTCTGGAGGGCACTGAATTGCAGTGGCTGTGTTTTCTGTTTTGTACTCACTTTAAGGGTGTGTTAAATGAAACCATCGCTCAGTCATGCTGTTTCAAAGTGACAGTGTGAAATTCAGATACATTAATAAAGACTCCCTAGGCTCTGTATAACCCATGTGACTGGGTAGCTGGCCGCTGAATCTGTCCGGCTCAATTGAGTTATTCATGACTGGTGGACAGCAGCAGTACAGAGGGATGTCACTCCATAATTTGATTCCATTTCCACAACCATACCAGCCAAATCAGTGGTCTGTTGGTTTTATTGACCCATATATAACTCTAGCTTAGTTGACCTTGCTGCTGAAAAAAGCAGGCGATATGATACAGTGTACCATTTAGAGAGAAAGAAAGCAAGAGAAACTCAAATTTGAGAAGAGTTGCAATCACACTGGATTTTTAAATGTTTACGTTAATCTTGCACTTAACTAGACTGTTGGAGGGCCAGACTTTTCTCACTCTTGTAACTAAACTAAATAGCAACACGATTAGTTTCTCTGTAATTATTAGATAACAGTAACAACTTACAATAATAGTTAACTGTTAAATGTTTCTTTTAAGTACCATTCCCTTTTTTAAACAATTTTTTGAATTGCATAGCATTTATACATTCTTGTTTAGAACGGACTGGAGGATTGGGACTCTACCAGTGTAAATTTGCTGGATTGAAGTTATCAATCAGGTTATCAGTCTTGTTCCAACAGGTTTTCCCTGTACAGGTTACTGTGACCATGTGGTCAAACCCTCAAACTAGCAGCATGTCTTTACATACTTAATGGTAAAAGCATCTCCATTGTTGGAGGTTTGATTCCTGCCTCCACCATATGAGCACATGTTCTTCCTGTGCTCTGCTTTCCTCCCCCAGTACAAGGTCATGCAGCGTTGTAGGATAATTGCCATGTTTATATTGTCCTTAATGTGTGAATATGGTGTGTGTGTGTGTGTGTGATGTGTAAAATAAACAATACAGAAAATGTATGTATGTACAGTATGTATGTATGTATGTAGGTGTGGATGGATGTATGGATGGATGGAGCTCATACCAGAGAAAAGGGTGTATTAATTGTTAAATAATAAAGCACAGCTGTTCATTCGACAATGACACTGGTCATTGGACAGTGGCCATTACTATAAGCATAATTTGGCGTCTCAGACTCTGAATTCGAATTTATTTATTTATTTATTTATTT
>JAOTRN010000048.1:7999504-8010591 GCA_028566695.1 Bagroides melapterus
ACACACACACACACACACACACACAGTATATACGACCTGTTAAATTTCCTGAAAATGCTACACATTATTTCTAGGAACTCAGCATGACTACAATATAGTCTATTTATAAAAATCTCCCAGAACAGTTAGCAAGCTTGAGGACACTTCAGCCCTGAGGTCACGTGAGTCACACTGGCCAGTTTGTGTTTAAGGGCCGCATGTGCGAGAACGATTTTCACACTCAGCCAACAGTAAACACTTGCATTATCAAGCAGCGCTGTACCTGTTGTCATGGATACGGATGCATGCTAGTATGAGCACAGCGTAGCAGGCTGTTCTAGTTATATGGCTGATTGCTAAACCAAAAACCTGTACTCCACATTCCTTTGATTTCGGACATAATATAGCACAGTGAAAACAATGATCCTCCACACTCCACGGCATGCCTGGCCTCCACAGCGAAGGAGCTTTCACGCTGATTTGTGTGGAGGCGCCTGAGAAAACACACTGTGATTGACACCAAAGGGACAGTTTCCAATCCCTCGCACCCAAATTATCAGTGCACAGACAATTTCGCTCTCTTGGACTCCCGGTCACGGACGGCTGAAGGCATCGTTGAGGTTTAAACTTGAGATCTTCAGACAAGAAGACAGATAATTTACTGTTGCGCCTCATATATTTCTATTTTCTATTTCAAATATCTTCAAAGAAGAAATTAAATAAAGTAAAAGTTGGTCATTTCATACTTCATACATTGTAACTGAGATATTCTGCATTGTTTCGACTGTGTAATTTTACTGTCTGTGCATTTTGTTTGTTTTTATTGTTTATTATACAGTATTTGTGTCATTTTATTCTGATCACTATATATGATTCTGATTCTGCTAGCAGGTTTCTGACAGGTTTTTTTTTTTTTTTTGGCCCTTTTACTAGATATTTACTGATACCAACTGCACTTCCAGACACAAAAGGGCTCTGGGTCAGGCTAACCTACTTCTTTTAAAGAAATAAACTCTTTACCTTTCACTTTTGCAGTCTACTTTATAAAGTATGCTAAACTATTTTCTCTCCTAGCCTTGCCTAACTTTGTGCTTCGAGTTCAAAAGGAACAGCAGGTACAAGCAGTAAAAAAAAACAAAAAAATCATGACAGAAAGTACCTGAAAAGTACCAGAAAGTACCTCAGGTGTGCAGCCCATTCTGTTCTGTTCCTCGATTGGGAACACGGTAAAATTTCTGTCTCTCGATAACACAACCGAGAGCTGCTTCACTGAGAGTCACATACTGTCCCTGAAAGAAAGCATTACGAACACATAACTACATCAAACTAATTTCTGTTACGAACGCCGCAGCACGGATCTGTCTCACCGTCCGCTTCGCACGCTAGATTCACCTACATACTGTGAGCATTAGGGTTAGACTGATTGGGGAAAATAAATTGTGAAATTGCAAAGCGAAATGAAATACATAATTTACTGCATCAATGACACATTTACAATGAAAGGTAATCTGAATCCTTCTCCAGGCTTAATCATCCACTCTGTGCTTGGTACACATTATGCATATAACACGTTCTCTGTCTCATGATACGCTGATGTTCCTAAACTTGTCACCGCAGTGAATTTCTAGATCGTACTCAGTGTGCCAAGGGTTTATTTCTCATTTAATGGCTAAAGGTGTTAATGCATCTTCACAGCTCAGAAAGAATTTAAGAGGGAGTCACAGTGTTCCACAGAAGCACACAGAGACCAGCTGAAGCATATATTAACAGCAGTTGCTCAAAATTCCTTCCTTAGGTATTACATAGTGCAGGAACAGTCCCTGCTTTGCCCTTTACTGACTGTCACCTAAGATTTTTTCTGAAGTTTTTCTGAAGTTTGTTCTTTGTATGTCTGACCCAGACGTCCGAATTCGGACCGTCATTTTTCTGTTTTTTAACATCGTTATTGTCGCTCTACCTTCAGATCGTCTGACACTTCCACAGGACACAGAACACAAAAAAAGCTTGCTCTCTTCCCGGTTAAATAACTTGCTGACTGCGTCCTGTGCCCATTTCTGAACCGTTTCATCTATGCGCTGACAGAAATCTGAGATTAGCACATACCTGAACACACACTCAGATGAGAGACAGGAGGAGTGCTGTGTGTAGCATAAAAGAGATACTTTATTGAACAGCTCATATGTTTACTCCCAAACCAGAACCTTCTTTACCAACAGAGTAACAGGTGTGTAGAATTCACTCCTTCATCACACATTGGCAGATGCTTATTTATTGCTTGTCTTCACCAGCAACGGATAACTAATCCAGATCCTTAATACCTCCACTGCCATTGTAATGGCACGTGAATGATCTGGTATGCTGTATACTCAAATATGATAATAGTGACAGTGACTCATCAGGAATAAATATACCCAATTAACCCATTTAGTACATTTTGGTAGTATATCCTTGAAGCACCTTGTAAAACCTGAATCAGAGCCTCTTTGTGTGTGTGTGTGTGTGTATGAAGGTGACCTCTAGAAAGCCTTCTCTGGAGATCTCATCTCTTTTTCTGTCTCTTCCTCATGCCGGACACTCTGTTCCCTCCCTTTACTCCATGTCTGTCTCAGAAGAGGACAATCAATTACTTTTTAATAAGAGATACAATTAGCCATGAGAACACTGTGCTAAATATAATCCTTATTGTCATGATTTAATAAGCAGGAGGCTGGAGGTTGACCCCTGTCACTGCTCTGATAGTAACAAGGAGCTTCCCGGTACAGATTATTATTCAGAAACAAGAAAGAAATGTAACGTAACAAGACATGCCCCAATTACAGCAAAGCCATGGTGGCTTGGATCATTATTTATTTATTTTTGGTCAACAAAAAAAAGTGGGAGAAGTAGTAACTACTGAATGTTATAACCCGCAAAATTTCAGGCAACATTCTAACTAACATTATCTACAAACACCCAAAGACACTTCTACACAGAAGCGAAATTGAGTCGGAGAGTGGAATGTAGTGACTAGTGAGAGATACCTCTTACTCCCTCGCTGTGTAACACACAAACACACAAATTATACCTCAGAAGGTTCTAGCTACAGCAGGGTCATTTCCCAGACAGCTAGAAGATAGGTATTGTTCTTTCAGAACAGAAATCTATTTAGAGCTCGTGAATTTCCGACACTATGAAAGTCAGTGCTCACATACTGTTCCAGAGACGGATTACTTCGGTGCTGAATAAAGTTGAGATATCTGGTTGCTCACATAACACAATGGCGATAAATGAGACATGCCTCTTGCTAGCACTGTCTATTCTATTAATCACAGCTACTTTGCAGAATTCTTGCAAGATCCTAGACACACACAACATTTATGTTCCGGTCTCAACATTACTCCGAGCTATGTTGTTGAAGCCGTTTGTGAACAGCTAGTCGATGGTGCCTCACAGCTGCTTGCCTGTACCTCACTAACTCTGGCAGAAGACTGATGTTTAAAGCATTCATCGACCACAAACCACCAATCTTTATAATGTCTAATGTTTGAGAGCTGTCACATCTCCATCAACAGTGGCATTTGGCCTTACTAGCATGGTAGCTGATGCAGTTGACCTGGATAGAGATTGCTCCAAGGCTGCTGACTAGGTTTATGACCCAGAGGTCCATCTTTACCTGACAGCTGTAACAAGTGTGAAGCCAGTGGACATCAGATTTCAGCAAAGTCAGTGCAATGTTTCCACCAGACAACCATAGCCAATTATACCCTTGGGCTGGAGATAGCATTTAGAAAAAAAAAAAATCCTATTTCCTGCTTCTTGCACCCAGGCATGAAGCATCACAGGATATGGCAAGGCCTCAGGAAAGGACTGAACCATTGCCTGTATAGACTGCCACCAAACCAAAGATCCAGTGTCATGTCAAAGAATTATTGGTGCCATTCAAGTTGCCTGAACAGCATTTTTTTTTACCATGTCACTATCGGTCTATTAAGGTCTATTTCTTGCTTCTGTGTCTAGAGGCTATGCCTCTGGTATTAAATGTCTTGTGCATTCAAGCCCCTCTGATGGTCTTCATGGAATTACATTGGAGGAACTGTTCAAGGAAACCCTCCTGTTGGGTGCTTCTTTGGTAGTTAATAGAGCTTGAAAGAAATAATAAAACTATGATACTATTTAAGATTTTTGTGTGTGTATGTGTGTGTATATGTGTGTGTGCGTGAAAACTTAAAAATAATGTTATAAACAGTTTCGGAAAAAAAAATCAAAATAATTGATATTTTCATCTAAAAATTACCTACACTTTGTAACTGGAATGAATACCTGGAAAGTGAGTAATATTGAAATATAACCATTTATGTAAATATAGCCAGTGATGTCATCACTAATATTGAGTATTTTGTTGGGGATCTGGAGGATCTGAAGGATCTCACTGGAGGATCTCACCTCTTCGGCTCAGATTCAAGTCCTGGTGTTCTAGGAACTCTGAATTTTAGCCTAGCTACAATGTGGGGGTTGCATTAGGAAGAGCATCTGGTGTAAAACCTGTGGCAAAATTAAATTTGTGGATCAGATGATGCACTGTGGTGACCCCAGACACGCAGCAGGAGTTCAGAAGATGAAATTGCTTTGCATACGAAACATTCTAAGACATTAAAATATCATGATAAACATACAACATCTCTCATAAACTGACTCCAAATCTGTGGAAAGTACTAGGAATAATAAAAGATGTGTTTTATTGAAAAGTGAATTCTCTTAAAACTAAGAGACTTAAATTTGTTTACAAGTCTGTTTTCAATATTGACTTTAAAACAACTATTGATGCGCAATTCCCTATATTCTCTGGAACACAGAGCTTAGAGGAGATCATATTATTAAGAATATCATATTCCCCTGTCTGAGAGTCGAGCGATTCTCTGGATAAACAATAGACCTCTTCTGAGTGCTTGTGATGGGCTATACTGCAGCAGGAAATCAGCAAGATAGACCAGAGCTGCAGAGTTGAGGAGCAGGACTGTATTCAGTGTGGACTTTAACAAGCAGACAGAACGACTGGAGTAATGCATTCTGCTGCTCCATTTGTGCTGAGATGTCCCCTGCACTGTTGAGCTGTTTGTCTATCACCAGCTCTGAGCTTTGAGTTATGTTCGTGTTCTAGTCTTTCCGTCGAAAGTAAATAATGGCATGTGTACTGTATATTCTACAACAGCCGCCCTCCCAGATGAAAAGTGAGGTGAGAACAAAGTTGTCGACAACTCTACATGGAGTCCGTCATCACTACATAAAGGTTAATAGATCACGGCATAAATAAAATCATTTTCTGAAATGAATTCATTCATAAAGAATCCCTGATGGTAAAAGGACGTTTTAGGCTGTACTGTACTGTATATTATGTTTTAGGCAAATATTACAAACAGTTACGCAGCGTTCATAAAGTATTCTCTGACTTTGGGGTGAACAGCTGTGTGTACGTGATCTATCTAATCCAGCCTTGCAAAAAATGGAAAATAACTGGATTACTCAGACATCATTGCTCAGCTACACTGCCACCAGAATGTGCGTCTGTATTTGTGCGTAACAGAGGATTGGCACAGCCATGGCTGAGATGCCTGCTGCATACTAATGCACCTGGTGTGTGTATGTGTACGTGTGAATATGTGCACAGGGGGTATTACTGGTCAAAGGCACAGGATTTTGTTTGTGGAGGACCCTGTCTGGAGGAATGGTATTGTCCCAGACAGTACGCATCCAATCCGCTTGTTACACAAGTAGAGGAGGGGAGAGAGGGAGGGAATAGCAAAGGAGAGAGAGAGATAGATAGAGAGAGAGAGAGAGAGAGAGGGAAGCATGCTTGGGGTTTTCCTTCATCAGCAGCTACTTCTGATATTTCTATATCCGTGACAAAGCAAGGCGATGCCTTTTTTAGCGAGCGAGGGAATAACATTGATGTATTTCATCGAATGTGAGACAAATGAATGACATTTCTGATGAAAGACAAAGGAATGATCGTTTGAATATCACTGGCAATTATGTTGAATTCCCAAGGGGCTCTTTTTAATTAACGTGCACTGATAGATCATTTGTTTTCCTCAGACACCATTATAATATCATTACAACAAGGGAATGAGTTCTTATAGGGCTGCCTGCAACAGCCATGCTGATGTTTTGCTAAAAGGCGGTGGAGGGAAGAGATGAATGGAGAGATATCGGCTCACTGAATGAGAATCACTACTGGCTTATCTTGCGGAAACCATGGATTAGGCAATGACAGGTGGAAGTACTGTATTTATAAAACACTGATTCTATCTTTCATGGTAGAATAATTCATGGAGCGTTGAATATGTAATAATATAAGTATGCTAGGAGTCACAGGAATATGCTTTTAATATGAAATTAGATTGTTGTATTGTAAGTCTATGAAATGTATAAGTCATTTTCTTATACCATATGTAGGAGAAGAATAAAAAAAGACTTGCACATGAGAGTCATTTACAGAGATTTAAAGCATATTAAGCAAATGTAAGTGTGCAGAAGACAGCCGAAAACAAACGAGAAGCTATAACGCGTTCGTTTATTCACACATCCGTTTATCCATATGTGTATACGCAACGTATAGCTGAGTGAAAGCATAAAGCACTCTATAGTTATAATCCTTTATGTATAGCAATCTTTTTTAAAAATCTAAATGCAGCTGCTGATATCTAGAATAAGCATGGCACGGAGTGTGAAACGGAAGGAAGCTTGGAGGGAAAATGCTTGGTGGTGATGCGATTATCCTACTGGCTCTACTATTTCCTTGTAATCTCAGCCCCAGGACTGCTGTAACATTTCCTGCTAAACCTACTGGGTTTAAAGCATCCTGATAAGACCATTTACTCAGCCTCTACACAACGGCTCCACGGTATGTCTTTCGGTCCATGCGGTGTGAAAAGTTTCCAAAAAAATTACACGGAGGGCAATATTGTGTAATACCACACAGATCTTACCAGCTAAGCCAGATGTAGAAGCCTTGATCTATTATTTGGAACATTTATTTTTTCACACATATGAAACTGATCCTGATAAGTGAAAGAAGGAGTAGAGATTAGAAATACAGCTATAAAACCGGGCGTGTCAATCCTTCACAGTTTGGCTTTGATGCAGCTTAGAGGTAAGTGTGTAGAGTCAAATAGAACATGTGCTTTAAATTGGATATATGAAGGGTCAATGACACACAAAAGGGTCATTAAAGCCAGGCAGTAAGGAGGTGTACGGTGTCATTTTTAAAACGCAGCATATCTCAAGTAATACATGAGCAGAGCAGGATAAATGTCAGCAGCCGTTCGAGTTAATGTGGAAATTCATAGTACTACCATAAACACAATATATCACACGTCACTCACACTCGCACACGCACGTAACGAATGTTTACCCCAACAACGCTAGCAATGCATATAAGGTAGCACACAGGATCAAATAAACCCTTTCTTCTTTTTCTTTTTTCTCTTTTGTGGAAATCCCCCTCTCCAAACCTTTCCCAGGTGCTTTGCACCGTGTCTGTTATTCTAGTAAAGCAGAGCTACTGAAACTCATACATCCATTTTTTTTTTACGTCTTTACAAAAAAGACATAACCAGGACATCAGTGCAATACGAAGGCCCTTGGGATTATGAACAGAGGATGAAGGAACATGTAGTAATTTAGGATTTCTGTCACAATATACCACGTGTCACTCACACACACAAATACACATGCATGCATGTCACGTGCCTGTTCACACACGCACACACACACACATTGTGGACAATTGTCAGAAAGCATACTTATGATTCACAACCTCCAGTGTCACCAAAATGAGGATGAGGTTCATTTTTGTGTCTGGTTCCTCTCAAGGTTTCTTCCTTTTCCATCTAAGGGAGTTTTTCCTTGCCACAGTTTCCACAGTCACCTCAGACTTGCTCAATGGGGATAAATACAAACACACACACAAACACACACACGCACACACACACATTTTTGTATTTCCTTTTATAATTCTAACCTCTTTGTATTATTTTCATGTTCTGTAAAGCTGCTTTGAGACAATGTCCATTGTTAAAGGCGCTGTACAAATAAATTTGAATTGAATTGAATTGAATTGAATTGAAAACGCATAAATTTACATTTCTTTTCAACCTGTGGGGTTTAGAACATGACATCTCTCCTTATTTGCCTGTCACAGTTGGTACAAAATAATAATAGTGTAGTAGACAGCAGAACAAAGACTCAGCCCTGTCTTTAAACGGCTGCATGTATCTGTGCTCCATTTCTCACAGTACAGACTGTACAGTGTCCATATTACTAGACAATACTGTACCAAAATCTCTTCTGATCCCACCCTGACTTTACTACTCTGTACAGTCTTTGTTGGGTTTCATGACAATGCATGATGAACAGACTCCAGATATAAGTTTAACATCTGCAATTAATTCGAACCGTTTTCTATTGGGCTGCCTTTCGTTGCTTCATCGGTTGCCGCAATAACCTAAGCAATCCATCTGTACACTTCATTTATGGTTCCCTGAAATAGCTGCTAATAAAACAACATTACAAAACAATGTTTTATTATAATATAATAAATGGCAAGTCCAGGTCTGTAATTATTAATTTACATTCTAATAACTTACTTAAACACTATATAAGAGATCAAAGCTTCTCAGATTTTCAGGACAAGTTGCTTTCACTTAACATAAAACAAAATCTCTAAAATGATTTACTGAGGTCTAAAAATATTTACATCATGCTAATTTCTACCGCATGCACAAATGGGCAGAATTTGGCAGAGACTAAAGAATAAATGTATAGTAAAAACCCATGAAGATAAAAAGGCATGTCTTAAAGCACATTTTTCATATCATGAAGTGGCCATGAATGTGACAATCGGTCATAAAACAGAGCATTAGTTTGAGCTGCAGCCAAAAATAAATTAATAAAGATCACACAACCAGCCACAGGGCTTTATACCTCATGGGTGCTTCTAATGTAGGCTACGTATGAGACTGTTGTCTTATATTTTGAGACGTGTGTGTGTGTGTGTGTGTGTACATTCCTGTGTTATCCCTGTGCACCACTGCTTTAATCTACGTCATTTACGGAATAATGTATACGGTGTATGAATAAATCATTAAGAAAACCTTCAATATATAACGAAAAATATTTTTCTTGCATGGAAAAAAAAGGAGCATTCAGTTCAGTGATCTGTTGTTCAGTAATTAGCCGAAAGCTTTTAAAGGTCAACAGTTCTGCTTTACTGGTTTAGACTTTGCGGCTCGATAGGCTCATTAGAGTAAATATAGCAGATCATGTTGTAATTGTTCTATTAGTTTGAATGTATAATAACTCAGTGGTGTGAAGATTGTTCAATTGTCATGTCTCATTTACTGGTAGGAGCATTACCTATCTAATGAACTTGTTTTCATTTTTATATGCACAAATGATCCTTACCTATGTTGCAGATATTTCTAATATTGCCACTTTTCATTTAAAAAAAAAATATGTGCAGTAAAATCAAATATGTTTTAATTATCGTGTGGTTACAGTTAATTATACCAGGAATTTATAACCCTGCAGAGCTGCAGATGCGACTAGAGCCACGATGGAACAATCCAATAGTGTATGTTCATTTAACACAGGCATATTATACTATCATTGATCTTCAGGAATCTTTTTTTTTTTTTTCAGAGCTGTGGTGGATCCAAAGCTCTGGGTTTAACATATGCTCTGAATTTTATGCCAGTCAATCATGAACACACATTCACATACCCATTCATACTCACATCTCTGGAGAACAAGGAGGAAATCCATGGTGAGAAAATGCAAAACTCCACACAGACAGTGACACGGAGCTGTCAGGAAGACATGCCAACAGGTTTAGTCTGGTTTGTGTACTTCACTAATTATAGATGTAAATACTATCATTAATATTATTAATATTATGCCGCTGTGTATGTTAGCGACTGCACTGTGAACTAGAATAGAGGGAGAAAAGTGAAGTGAATGTAAGGGACCAGATTTCTTGCCTACATATAAGATATTACATGAAAAATCTATTATATATATAGCGTATTTTTCATTATGCAATTCTGAAGAGATCGTGAAAGTACAGTATATTAAAACTGAGAGGTTAGAGGTTTTACAGACTATTAATTTGTCTTTACACAAATTTACCCAAATTATTATTCTGAGTTAGCAAAATGATCCATAATTGCTAGATGCGCTCATGTTTCTCCTTATCTTGTGACTCAGAGCACATTTATGAAACGGTTAACTGTATTCTATGAAATATCTAGGTATGATTTGAGATTTTTATTTTTATTTTTACTTTTTAGAAAAGAAAGGAATTTAAATCGCTTTAAGTCTTGGTGATCCATTTGTAATAAAACATTCTTACAATGCAGAATTCCAGTGTAATATACAGCTTCGGAAAGATTTCCCTGTAAGGTATTATTACAATTTCCATTTATCAATGTTCTAAAGCATTAATGTATACCTTCTAAAACATCACTAATTTAAGAAGGTTAGATATCAGTTAAATTTATGCAAACGCAATGGATTTTTAATGGACAGTGTATCAAACTTTCATGACTGAGCTGTGAGTGAAAGATGAACTAATACATTTAAAGAATAATTGGCTTATAAAGATCATTTTTGTTGTTCTTCTTCTTCTGCTCCTTCTTCTATGTTTTGTTTTGTTTTTTTTCTCTAATTTATTGGCTTTTTATTTGTGAAGTCAATGCAGTTTCTTCACTGGAATTAAGAGGCTGTGTCAAAACCTTTTTCAGCTTGACAATGCCCCTGTGAACAAATTAAGCTCAATGAAAACATGGTTTTGCTAAGGTCACCGAGGAAGAGCTCCAGCGACATGCACAGAGTCCTGATCTCAACCCCAGTGAACACCTATGGGATGAACTGGATCACCGACGGTGTGCTGTGCTTTCTTGCCTGACATCAGTGTCTAACCTCACTAATGCTCTTGTAGCTCAATGAGTCACAAATCCTCACAGAGACACTTCAACTTCAAGTGGAAAGCCTTCCCAGAAGAATGGAGATTATTGTAGCAGCAAAGAGTGGACAATATCTGGAACTGGAATATTCAACAAGCATATATGGGT
>JAOTRN010000048.1:8031719-8047613 GCA_028566695.1 Bagroides melapterus
CTTACATACACACACACACACACACACACATGTGCGAAGCGCACGCACACATACATAAATACTTACACACACACACACACACACACACATACTTACATACACACATACAGGTGTGCGTGCACACACAGACACACACAGACGCACACACAGACACACACACACAGACACACAGATACAAACACACACACAGATACACACAGATACACACAGAGACAAACACACACAGACACACACACAGACACACACACAGACACACACACAGACACACACACAGACACATACACAGACACACACAGACACACACACAGACACACACACAGACACACACACAGACACACACACAGACGCACACACAGACGCACACACAGACATACACAGAGACAAACACACACAGACACACACACACAGACACACACACACAGACACACACAGACACACACACAGACACCAACCTATTCCATAATTAACACCTATTTGTTTGTATATTCCGATCTTTCATACTGCAGCCTCCGCAGAGCAGAAACTGGACGTTTGTGTCGTGTTTACTACAATGACTAGTTATACACAACACCTTGTCACGAAATCCACAGGGACCTTCAAGATCATTCACATCTATCAACAATCACAGGTTTGTAGACAACTAACTATTTAAGTATTTAACCAGACTGGTAGATTTAATCCCATCTCATGAATAATCAACAGGGGTCCTTAGATCATTGACACCAAACTGATGGAATATTCCATTTTTTTTTGCAATTCTAATGTGATCAATATTCCCCTGTGTGTAAAGTGTCACTGCAGAGGCACAAAGCGTCTTTAAAAGCCTCTACCCCCGTCAAGCCAATGACATGCACATATAACCTATATGTCAAATACAACATAAACATTGCTGGTGATTCAAAACTGCTTATCTGATCGACAGAATAATTTATGCAAAGAAGTCCAGGCAATACTTAACAGTTTTTTTTTATTAAGAAGAGTCTCAGGGCTGAACTGGGAAAACACATATGTAAGCAGAACACCCAGGACTAACTGGTCAGTGTGTTTACAGGAATGTAAAATCCTCCATGCTTACAGAGGACAGGGAAGAAGCATCTGACATATAACCTTGGGCTGGGACTTGATGAGGTTTATCCCTACTGTCACCATGTAGAAAGGTCAGGAGGACATATTGGCCTTATCATCATATATATGCCATGGAGATGAGCAGACCACATTATCCACAAAACCTATTAAACCGGTTAGAAACATACGGCAAAGGGCACAGCAATCAAGGAGCATCATTATTACAACATTAAGCAAAGGTTAGTCATATATTCTCCTACTCATTCATCAGTTTTCTTAAATCATGTCTCCACGTAAGTAGCTTCAGCAGTCTTACAGCCGTGTACTCACAAGCACGGATAAACGTAACGCAGATCTCATAGATCGTTTACATTTATCGGAATATTCTTCTCATAGTTCTTATCGAACGCATTCTGTAACGTGTACGTCGGATTCGAGAGAGAGAGCATTAATGTGATTATTCTGCAGGTTACAGCTTGTTCCCAAAAGCAAGTATCAGGTCGCTTGTAAACAGACTGTCCTGGAATCCAACTGTCCTCAGATGCACTTCTAATGATATTTAATGACCACGCTAGCAGGCAGAGAAATAAAACCGTTCAAGACTGGCACATTTCTACAGACTCACTCACTCGCAGTGGAAAAAAACAAATGAGATTTACTTTCCGTGTAGCCATAGATAAAGACAGATTAGCAAGGTCTCTCTGCTTTCAGCCTAAACCCCTCTCCTTATGTTCCTGGCAAGCCTGGAGACTGAAGAGCATTACGAGTTCACCTAAGAGCTCTTATTCTGTTTCACTGTAAGGCAGGACAAACCCGGATAGAGCTTTGCTTTCACACGGCAATCCAGGCAATAGCAGTGCATGGTCACCGAGCTCTTATTAGTAAGTCTAGGACAGGATAAGTCCGATCATTATGTTGCTTGAACAGTCGAAGGCAAAGTAGGTCAAGTATTTGCTGAAGACGGAGAGGATATATAGGTTTACAGGATAAAGATAGGGAAGAGCGTACGGCGATATTTGTTGTGGCAAACACAGGATTCTTCTTTTAAACTACTGACAGTGAAGACGCATGTAATTACTTTTGATTACATGAATCAAAGACTTTTGGGATTAGGGATTGCGTTCTTTGATGATGTCACAAACCACATCTTGGTCCAAATCTGCAGAATTTTTTTTTTTTTTAGAAAATTCCATGATCTTCTGAATATCGTGAAGTTCGCTCGATATCGTGATGATTTCTAAGATCGCTAATACACTAAATCCCGGAGAGACTATCTGATGCAGTGTATGTGAGCTGGAGGATCCCTGTGACCTTACAGAATCACTGTAATGCTACATTCATACACATATAGCGACTTGTGAGACATACACTGCTGTAATTTATACACCAATACCAAATCTTTCCCCAGAATGTTCTATTTGTGTCACGAGAAAACTCATTTGCTGGAACGCTAGTTGCACCTCCCACTGATAAACGTTATTAATATGGTAAGCAGTAATAGGAACGCCTTCTGGCCACTTCACAGTACAGTGACTTGCGACTCTGTGAAAGTATATTAACAGTGACGGTATCATTAGCATTTCATAGTAGCGTTTAGATCTGCTAGAGCTTAGGTGGATTTCTAGCCATGGATGATTTTGGCAAAGTCATTATTTGATTTAATGGAACACTGAATGGTGCACTCACCTCACAGCATGTACTACATAAACACCAAAAAGAAAAAAAAAAACACAGCACTCTATGTATGTACGAATTCAATTTTCCACACTGTACACTCGTGTGTTTGAGCTTTTGTCCACTGTTTTCCACAGAGACATTATAATGCATTTGGCAGAGAAGGACGTTTATTTGTGGTTATTTAAATATCCGAGGCTCAGTCCGAGCACGGCTAAAGTTTCTAACGAAATAAGGCATGATTCAGCAAGCAACAAAAAGCGTCTGAGCATGTGGTCAATTTCTATAAAGAGGCTCTGTCACAGCTACAAATAAATAAATAAAACCCAGGGGGGAAAAAAAAACTGAAAGAAGGGATTGATTGAATGAAGGCTGGAGTGAATCAGCAACGAAAGAGAAAACAGCGGCAAGAACGGAGGTGCTGGAGAAAATACAAAAAAACTGCAGCTCACTTGTCTTATTTAATTCCAGTGACGAGAGCACGGTCATCGCATTACTGCGTTGTTTTAAAAAGACAGGTATTAGTATTGTTACAGGTATTAAGCCAAAGGATCATTTATAATTGAACTAGAGAAATAATCATTCTTGTCAAAGAGGTGCCAAGTTTAATGCTAGAAATTTCACATAGCATTTATAACAACTGATCAAATCAGTCATCAGTCACAACCTCAGTGTTTGGATTTAAATGACATCCAACACAAGCTTTCTTTTTTTTTTACATATACGTATGTAATAAAGTTAATTCCAATACAAATGATCTTTACAGAACCATCAGGAAATAAATGACATAAGATATAAGAGCACAGAGCTGCAGTTTCCTATCATCAAAAATAAAAGATGGGAGAAGGCCAGAGAGAAGTGGAGCTAAAAGAAGTGTCAGCTATTAAAGCAGACTCACCCCGTCCCTACACAGACACTACGGCCATGCCCAGGCTAGAGCGCGGCCCCTGCACCAAAGGGAGAGAAGTTGAGGTGCCCCCTCTGTAAGAGAGGAGAAAGAGAGAAAAAGACACACAGGCTTCAGAAGACAAGAGTTAAATAAAGCAGTTTAGAAACAGTGAAGACAATCATCCATTAAATCCAGCAAAACATCAATCAAAACACAGACGAAAACTAACACGTTAGAGGAATTTGCAGTCAATTCCAGTACTAAAAGGTCTCTGCTGAGAGGGTCATCAAGTGCATGACTTTGCAACCTGTCATAACAGATGACTCCTCAGGCAGCAAAAGATTCCTCAATTAGTCAACGAGCTGAGTGGAAACACTTTGTTCCTTCAAGCGTTCTCTGTGCTCCCTGAACGAATTGCTTTCTGGCTGTTAGGAACAGTGTGTTCTCCTACTCATAACACAAGGCACCAGCCAGGGCATATATATATATATACATATACACACACTACTATTTTATTTCTTTTTGAGATCGATAGTGAGCGGATGTGGTATACAAATAGAGACATGTGGCACAGTCTGTCTACTGAAATATGATGAATACATGTGCCAGTGCAAGGGAGAAGACGTCTGCATTAAAGAGCCATTTCCTGCTTCCGAGTGCCATAAGGACATTAAGGGCTCGCGTGTCCTTCTGGAGTCGACCTCTGTTGAGGTTAGGGTTGAGTAATGGAGAGGGCATATCTCTGTAGCCATCTGGCTTTTATCCATTCAGGCACTATGAGAAATGAACAGCCTGCTGTAGGTACTGTAACGGTTCAGAACTGACTCCCGTGCTGGTTTTCCTTATGCGTTAATATTATTAGTAGTATTACTACTACCCCTATTACTACTACTACTAATAATAATAATATTTGTACTGCAGTCTTGAAATATTCTGCCATCTGAACCTTTGGAAAATATCAACCTTAATGCCATGGGAGTTTATTTGGTTTTCTAAATAGTCTGTTTGTGTGTACCTGGCACAGACCGCTGAGCTAAAAAGCAAGTGTAAAGTTACCAGCTCTGAGCTTTAGTAGTAAAGGAATAAGCCTATGCACCCCTGCATATGAAGCTTAGTAAGAGTGTCCAATTTCTGAACACTAGAGTGTAGATCTCTTACCTGTGTAGTGGAGATTCTGTACCTGTGAATATTTTATTGCCACTTGAATAATTAAAGCTTTATTTAAAGAGCAAGGGACGAGTGCATACGTATGGCCTGTTTATTGTTTAAGATGGCTTTTATGGCCATGGCTCTAGCTTTACTGCTCTGCACACTTCCTGGTTTCCAGGCAGTCATGTGACCGATGGCCATATCATGTGACAGAGCAAGGGGATTGAGGGTTGAATGGGAGATGGTAACTGTAGAACCTGTGGCACCAAGTGTTCCTAGAAGCAGGAAGGGGTTAGATATCACTAGTCAAGCGCTCGATACACATCCTTATCCGCTTTGGCATGTAAAAAAAAGTGCTTTAAATGTGGAAAGTAGGAGACTTCAATTTTAGCTTGAATAGATACACGGCTTAACAAAATTTCACCAAATTTGAGAAGGAGGACTGGTTTATTGTTCTCAGCTAGATAAGAACCCCTCTCTTATTCTCTGTTAAGGCTCATATGCTGATGCCACTGAGCCTGAGAGTAGAACAAGAAAGAATATCACCTCTCCACTCAGGGAAACTACAGCAATTATGGCTAATGACAAGCGCTCAGCTGACCTGTTACGTTCAATGACAAGTGGCTCATGTGGGTTTACTATGCTTAAGTGCTAGGGAGACCAAGCTGACCTATATAGTATACATATACATAAATCATTATGGCTTGGCAGATATTGCATAATGTGGTGGGCAATGGGGGAGGTGTGTGTGTGGGGGGGCACTATGTCCTGTGAGAAACTGTTGGAAATGAAACCTTCTCTCTCTCTCTCCCTACCTCACACATAAACACTGAAGGATTACAGTTATATCAGTCTCAGTTGATTCTTAGTTTGTTAGGTAGATTGTGTATGAGATACATAAACACGGCTCTACACACAATAGATCACGGTGCCATTGTGGCCTGTAGACCTGCAGCTTTCTACTGAAAAACAAAGAACAGTGGATTGCCAACAATCATAAATATATCCATGCAAAATTATCAGATGTACTCCAGCTTCAAGGGTTAGCAGGTTAGCATGACCGTGTATAACAACAATCATGTCTCTTATCACATTTCCGTATTTATCCAAGGCCTGAGTGTTTCGATTGCATTACCCCCGTTTCTTTCTGCACAAGTGACAGTTCAATGGAGGATATGAAGCATACAGCATATCATAAATGTCATGGCTGAATATCTAAATCTTTTAGCCAGCAGACAGGAACATTTGCTTGGGATGATTTAGGTGTTGATCTGACAATACTGGCTATCAAGCACTTGTGATTTATGACACCTCTCACCACATATGTGTCATGTAATTCCAGGTACCAGATGTGAAAGTATAGCCTCCATATTGCACTCGCGTACGCCCCTGATAAAGATTTAGCAAGCACACATGGGATAACATGCAATGATACAACATGGCCATTGCAGATGGGTTTACTATATATATCTTATACAGTAATAAATAAAATCCCATTTATATTAGTAGAATAAACATTTTGTTTGGGTCTTGTTAAATGGTAAAATGTTCATATACGAGTACAAAAATCTAAAGATATCTTTAAACACGATGCATATATTTTCTAATTAAGTATACATTTTGCTTACCAAAACCGACAACATTTTTAATTTCATGTAAGCAGCAGTTGAATCGTCTCAGTTAAATTATTCTTTAAATCAGGTCTTTAGAAAGAAAGAGTTAAAGCAAACTGATACTTTGCCTTATTTTTTTGGATTAAGGTCTTGTGGCAGAATACAATCCCATTATACTTTTTGGACATCCCTTTGAGTAAAACAGAGGCCTTTTAAATCCAGAGTCCAGCACATTCTGTCTCTTACCAATTGGACACTCTCTACTACTAATTTAGATTATCTAACATTTGAGTGTTTTCCTTTTTAGAAAAATAAATATCCGAGCAAGACAGAAATGTCAATCAGGTGGAAACCTCTTGGCATGTAGCTTCATTAAGGTTTAATACAATGCAGTCATTTGCCTTCTCCACACACACACCAACACACACACACATGCACACACTCTGACACAATGAGAAGGGGAGCTGGGACACACTGATAGCTTTGGCCTGAGGATCTGTGCCACTGGCTCTTTTCCATAGTACATGCAGTGATATCCTAGTAAACATAATCGTCAGGTAACTTCCCCCTCAACTCATTTGGCAAAGTGCTGGGCCTGGGAGGACAAGGAACTTTCAGCTTTCACTTTCATTAACCTTCATTACCTGTGTCACCGGGAGACCCCTGATACCCCACTGAGGTCGTGTGAGTTTACCTGTGTGTGGTGACTGTCCATATGTCTGTGTAGCGTAGAGGCACTGGATGCAATTGACTTGTGGTGTCCGTCGTCTTCTAACGTTCCTGGTGAGACAGAAAGAAATATACTGGCAACGATGCCAAAATACTCAGACCAAACAGAATAACTAGCCGTACTAATTAGTGTAGGTGTTTGTAATTCTAATCTTAAGACTAGTGTACTTGCTTTGCAGCAAAGGCAAGTAGAGATCATGCCACAAAAGAGCATCACTAAAGGGACAAAAGGACCAGTGTGTAAGATGGAGTGTGGGTTTGACAGAGGGCGAGATGAAGAGACTTCCCGGGTAGACTGATGGCTCATAGGGACACCTTATCAACTCCAGTGCCTTTCAGACTAATCATGGAGCCCCTCTATGATAGCTTCAGGATCAACCCACTTCATTTTCTTCATGGCTAGGGATCCCCCCCTCCATGTGTCATGGTCAGCTGGGTCAAGGTTATGCTGGCTGATCACATGACTGCTTATACACACCCTCTAGAGCAAGGCCACTGCTCAAGGAACGGGTCTCATAATTACTATGTTTATTTCCCTAAAGGATATGAATAATGTATTTTGCTGTCACCTTTGTGATTTGTCATTGGACCACACGAGGCACTTTTTGAACACAGATGACACTTAAGAGAGCGCAATAAAGCTTTCTCCACAACGAGACTCTCAGCAATCGCAGCAAATTAAAATACATCTCCCTGTTCAGACACAGCTAGATTCTGAAGATTACCATTGGAGATCTGGTTGCCGTTCTCCACGGGGGCAGGAATGGGGGAGTTGGGAGAGGATGTGCGGTGATTGGCGTTTTTGTCCTGTAGCTGCGGTGATGAAGTGGTAGGACCTTGTTCCTCTCTTCCTGGAAGGTTCATGTTGGAGTTGGAAAAACCTGAGGAAAGAAAAAAAAAGCGATACATGATTTTCTGTGATTTAGACTTCTATACTTCTGTACAAAGTCCAACTCCGTATTAACACATCAAATCTGATTCCGTATACGTCTTTGCACATGTCAACGGGTCAGAACGGTGACATTTGGCCTCCATTTTGATGACATGGTGGAAGGAATGCAAACATCTGCCATGTCCAGCCCCATAGGACACAAATCATAGCAGCTGCACTGCTCAGCTACAGGGGGAGTGATGGGAGCCCGGTGCTGACGCCAGGGCAGAAGGCAGCGGAAGCTGCAGGAGAACTGTTAATCCGTACGGCACGTAGGACTGCTTAGATCTTACCGCTACCGAGATGAATTTAGAACAGAGGGTCAGCTGCCCCTTCAACACACTGCCATCATTTCCATTACAGCATGCTTTCAGGCAGCTCCGATGACCTCAAATTCTGCAACCTATACATGGTCTGGAGCTCACATGGAGGTCGAACATCAACCTCTACAATTCAAAATGAACACAATTTAATTATGGTGTTTTCTTTTAACATCTCTTATTAGGTTAATACCATATACAGTACCAGATAAAGCTTAATTAAATGCTACTTCTGTATGAGCAACATCTCCTACACTTGTTTGACTTCATAATCAATTTCTTTATCTTTTCTGGCTCTTCAAACAGGGACGTGGCATGAAACATGACACCACACAGGACACCCCTTTCACTCAAGATGACAGACAGGTCATCTCGTTAATAAAGCAGGAGTTGAAACTGAGTCAACACGGAGACGCCTCCCGGCTCTACGCTCAGCTTCTCCCTCTAGGTTTCACTGATGTCAGAGCGAACACGCTGGCATGCGGAAAGATCGTTCACACATCCACGACCGCTTGTGTGATGTAACGTGATGTATAACACAAAATCATACTGGTGCATCTGTGCAAAGATACGTCGAGTTGAGATGCTCTTCTCTTGTCTTGTCTGTGTTGATTGTCATAAAGTGAATACTCTACCAAAGTAACAGACACAGTATGAGGCTTTCGGACAACACAGTGACCATGGGCACATTTGATGACACATGCTTTTAAACAGCTTGGGAATGACGATGCATATGTCAGGGCAATTAACACACACACACACAGGCACATGGTTTAAGTAGTCATTTCCTCCTCACATACGTTTCCTTAATGACTATATACGCACGCTTGTTCTCCCGGGAATCACATACTCTTTGCTATGGAATTACAGTACCTATGCACACACTAGAGGACTTTGATATTTAATATTTTATGACTATATCATCTTCTTCTCATGTAATATTGATGAGCCTACTGATAATACCCCCCATGCCCCCTTTAGCCTTCACTGTAAAGGGAGGTGGTGACTTCTAGGCCTGGATTTTCCCACTCCTGGTCTTTTATTACAGAATGAACCCTCATACAAGAACGGTAAAGCAGTGACAGATAAAGTTGGGTAAGCTCAGGATCCTTTCAGTATACCATGAATAGAAAATTCTACAGGTAAAAAGGCATTTAAAAAAAGATTAAATCATGATAAATGAACAATTGATGAGAACAATTTTCGCCCTCATTTTGAAATAAAAACATATACAAATTAAATGGAAAAACAATCAGAAACCTTTTAGGGAAAAATGAGAGAGAAAAAAAAAAACCCTTACCCTAACCGAGTTGCATAAACACCTTGATTTAATAGCCCATAAAGCACCTTGATTTTATTCCACCACTCACTGTTTTTGGGTAAGAGTCTATCAGCACATCTTGCCTTGCTGCTATTTTCTCGCTCTTTATAGATAGTAAGGACATTTCCTGTCCACACACTGCTTCAGGTCACCCAACAGACCTTTAGTTAGATTCAGGTTTGGGGTTTTGCAGATTTGAACATATGAAAAGTACCACATAAGTCTTACATTTTTGATTAAACAAATCCAAAACAATAAAGATTTGGATCAAATGATTATATTGTCTGTTTGTTATTATTTCCAGCTCATGCTACCTGAGTGCCTAGCTTCTAGCATCTCAACGGTTAATGTCCCATCCGTCTGTGGCAATTTAAAGTGAGCTCATTAATTTAAAAATGCATTCAATACTAATTCTTTAAGTAATGTGACATGCCCGGTGCACAGAGCAGAAATAATGGACTATCAAATCAATGTTTCATGAAAAGTGTGCGGGAGTGTGAGGGGCGGTGTGTCTTTAAACACCTGACAAATGAAACACATGGACAAATAAGGTTTATTCATGGTTTTCTGTCATGATAGTATGATCATGGATGAGCCATTAGTTACACACCACTCAGAAAAATGCTCAGATTAACATGCAGCCTCGGTCCTGGCTGTTTTTTTTTTTTTTTTTTTTCCCAGAGCTCCACTTCATCACTGTAGCTCATTAGCGCACCTGTGTCTAATTAGCTCTAGACTTATATTCACATTGTGAAAGCTTGCTATTGTGAGCTTTGAAATTTCTAAGCGTCTCTACTTATCACTTTGCTTTTATGTTGCTCATTTCTTTTTAGCTGTCTATCATCTCTGCCCTTTTAATCGCACGTATTTATGATCTTCGACTCAGTGCCTGGATCACGTTTGTGTTTGAGGTTGCGGTTATTAATAAGACGATCAACGTTTATATACAACTGCTTCACTTTTTTTTTTTTTTTTGGATGCTCACTAATGTATTATTGAACAACAACGGAGTTCTAACGTGATAACGTGATCCCGGTTATATGTGTTATACGTCAAATCCTAAATCAAACCCCACTTGAACTACTTCAGTGCCAACAAAGAAATAATGAGAATTTTTGTTTGTTTGTTTTTGGCTTTTATAAAAAAATATTTCTTTATCAAGATGTAGTTTGCCCCTGTTTTTTTTTCTGGTTCAGGTTATTTTGGTCTTGACAATATGTCCACGTTCTCACATGCATACACACACATACAGAGGGGGAAGCCATGGCGTGGTGGTCAGGGTGGTGATGAACTGATGCTCATAAATCCATACGATGGGCACGTGTGGGGTGAAGAGATCTATATTTGAATACAAAGGTTAAGTGGCAAAAGGGGACACTGTGGGTTCAGGAAAGCTTGACAAGAGACATTTGTATGCCTCCCACTGCACACCCACATACTAGCTACTCTGTCAATAAGAAAGCAGTCTGTGTTGGGTTTTTTTTTTTTTGTGTCATGATAAAAGGATCACATTTAGTGCGTCATCCCACATCCTCACTATGACCCAAAATAAACAAGACTCATACCACTGCCATGTGGATTCTTTGAATGTAATGTGTGTATGGGCTGTAACATGGGAAGTAGCAGGCCAGCATTCCTGCTCGTTTTGATGGTAAGGTTTGGACGCAGATGTTTCGGTATGGTAACGGCAGCCTCCCACAGGAGATGAAGCACACAGCCAAGCCAGGGCACACTGACTTCAAAAAGCATTGTAGCTTTTACAATAAAGGTTTTCTATTTTTATCAAGAAAGACTTGACTCTTTTTGACGTTGCAAGGCCTGGCTCTCAATAAATGGCTCTTTAATCTTAAAGCCCATAGTGGAATTTTTTATTAAAAAATATTTTACACTTGTCTTTGAAGACAACAGACAATAGAGCTACTATGTTGTTCCTACAGCTTGAAATATAATCTTTGTCAAAATGACAAAACAAGTTTTGTCATTTTGCCCCCCTACGCCCCCCGCCCACCCCCCCCGCCACCAACACACACACACACACACACACACACACACACAGCTCACCGCTATCTCGGATCTTCCTCCCGGTTGTAGACTTGCGGAGCAGGCTGCGTCCTGAACTGAAAAGCGTATTTAGCTCATCAAGGGGGCTTGTGAGAGCTCTCCCATTGGCTGGGTTGAACAGCAGCGGTGAGGATGAACATGAATGTGCTCGCCGTGGCTCTGGACGAGAAGACTTCACTGGTGAGTAGGGAGGCTTGGCGCTGCCTGGGGGTGTCTCTGCTAAATTGTGCCCGCCTTTATGAGTCATTTTGGAGTCTGCGCTGACACGGCTCAGGACCAGGAAGTTCGCTTCAGGGGGGAAAGGGAAATGTGATGGAGGGCGATACGGTGGAGGAGGGGCTGCGGGAGGGGGTGGAGTCAGTGGTGGAGTAGATTTGTCAGGTATTAATACAGAAAGGCTAGGGGAGGAGTCGGCTCGCTGGCGACTGTACTGGGGAGAAAGCGGGCTGCCGCCATCTTGGCTGGAGTAGTTGAGGTTAGTCTCGAAAACAGGCAGCTTCTTTACCTCAAGAGGAGTGAGGGGGGACTCGTCCGAGGCCGGAGAACATGTGACTGGAGATGGAGGAAACACCAGCAGAGGGGGTCTATGTGGTAGCAGGTTGGGGAAAGGAGCTGGAATGTCGCATGCGGTTCCATCTTTTTTCATTTTTTCATTCCTTTTATCACCATCCCAGCTTTGCTGACGCCCTATCAGCATGCTCGAATGATCTACGAGAGCTACGGGTCTTTTGATCTCTAGATTCTGGGGCAACTTCGCAATACTACAGCTGAAGGGAGTGGAATCACATACTTCAGGCTTGGCAACCTGGAGAACGGTCCCACCTTCATCATGTGGGTAATACTTCATTTCCTCATACACAGCCTCATTCTGCTCTGGACTGTGGGAGTTTGCCATGCTCAGAGCCCTGCAGGTGCTCACCATCTCAATGTAGACGTCTTCATCGTCCCTGCATGGCTGTACGCTCAACGTGGTCAGGTGTGGTCCGTCATCAGACGCCGCACGCTGAATGAGGCCCATAAAGTGTCCGCTTCGTGCCAGACATGCCAACTTCATGTCTGTAGGGCGCACAGGAGCAGGAGCTGATGAGATTTCCTCGTAGGAGCCTGTGAGCTTGGTGTTGGGGCTACGTTTGGGTTTGGGAGGGGGAATCTTCTTCATGGTGCTGTAGTCGTCGCTGTGAGGACGTGGTTTAGAAAGAGCTGTGGACAGACAGAAGGAAGGGGGAAATTAACACAAAGCACAAAAGATCGTTGACCTCATGTCCTGCTGACTACTTAGCAATAGATACCCTATTGATTTTGACCGTCTGTTTTGATTTTATAGCAATGTAGCAGTAAAAATAGACCTTAAAATCACCAATAAAACAAATCATCTTAGTAACAATATAAACACTATTTATGGGAATAGACTCACAAAGTTCATTCACGTGATGCACAAGGTGTGTGTGTGCATGCACATGAGAAATTGGGACGCTGACACTGACATTACAAAGATTAAATAAGCTTGTCACTTTTTAGCTTGTTAGTCACAGGTCAAAATTGTCTTTGTTATCTAGCAATAAAAACAAAACAAAAATCCTTTCAGGTGGTTTTTGCTAAACAGAATATACAGAATATACAGGCTAAGTATTTTTGCCAATCGTATTTTATTTTCTTACTGTAAGGTAAATACTGTCTTCCTGACCTGGATATTTTTTTAGAGTAGTAAAGCCAGGCTTATTAAAGTTTATCGTAAAAAAAAAATTATCTCCTTTAACAGAGTAAGCTAAATCATTAACTAGTTATTAACCACTAAGGCAGTAAGGTGGCTGTGTAAGGATTCTGTACATACGGTCACTGGGAGATAGCTGGGTTTTCGGGGGACTTCCTGAGGGTGAGGCTTGGCCGTCAGCAGGACTGTCCTTAGGAGCAATGCTCAGGCCAGCGCTCACTGCCTCATAGGATGCACTCAGACGTGTGTTAGGGTCCCTTTTCGGTTTGGGAGGAGGCTGTTTCCGTGGTGACGAGAGTCCTCCGCTTCCCCCCTCTTCACTGCTGTGAGTTACAGACTGAAAGGCCGGTTTGATCGATGGCCCGATGCCGGAATGTACCAAGTTGTCTATGACTAGGGGGATAGGCACAGAACTGGAACGGAAGTGTCTGATAGGACGGCTCCCGGCACGGCCTACAGCGTCGTTCACCCTCCCGCTTTTCTCTACAGGCCTGAGAGAAAGATACAGATGTGCAGAGTTAATTAAATCACAGAAAAATGAAATTAACTCTGCTCCTTTTACTGACAGCAATTTTACATGTGAATTATTAATTAATGCTTAATCATTTGGACATTAAAGACACGATTCATCAATGATTTCATTCTCTAAATGATTTTGTGTCACTAATTGTTATTTCAAGCAGAGATACACTAGGCTATGTCAGTGTGACACAGGCACAAAAAAGTGATTAGCATGCTAATTTAGCACTAATGAAATCAATACTGGGATATACAATGTCCTGGCGAACTGGCAAACTTCTTTCAGCTGGTGTAAGCCTTTCAGGAACTGTATATAAAACCAGTAACACTGAATGTGCTGTGAAGTTTAATGAATGGCTAAATAGCTTATCTGTTGATTAAACTCTAAGCAGCTTTTCTTAGCATGATATGCACACTGATTTTTGTCCTTTAATCTGAGACCTCCATCTGTTGGTCCCTGAGGAGGGGGGTGCTGAGATCTGTGTGAGTGTGTGTGTGTGTGTGTGTGTGGTGGGTTGTAAGGACTTAACACCATAAATAGATTTCCCAAACTGAGTGTCAGAAGCGTTAGTCATCTTGACCGTACAGTGAGAAAGAGGAATCAAGAGACAGAAAGTATTGCGTGTGTTCATATGTTTAGTTTCTTTAGTCTCAAAATGCTAAATGTTTTGTTTGTAAACATAGATAAGAATCCGATCATTCGTGAGAAACAAATTTGTGTGCAATTAGCACGTGTGTCCGTCATCTAATGCTGACACTTTTATGTGATTAAGACAGAGAGCTGGTGATGCTGACATGTTTGAAATCCAACTTTAATGTTAAGCCTCCTTAAACTGACAAGGTGAAGTGCAAAATGTGTTTGCACACGCCTATACTTATATTATTCTCATTTGTACTTTCACTGACTGACTGAATGTGTGATAAATAATTCTCTTCCTAAACCTCACATTGGCTCTACCTAGAATTTCTACAGAATTTCCATGTTATAATATTTCATAAAAAAATCCACTTTTCTTCACAAGGTCAATAAAGTTAATCTTGTCATATACTCCTATCATCATAGGGTACTTGAGCTCCACTAAAATCTACATCCACTGTGTGGCCAAAAGTATGTGGACACCTGACCATAACAACCAGATGTGTTGTAAAAATCTGATCCAGCATAACAACGCCTCTGTGAACAAAGTGAGATCCATAAAAGCATGATTTATCAAGGTTGGTGTGGAAGAACTCGAGTGTCCTGCACAGAGCCCTGACCTAAACCCCACTGAACACCTTGGGAATGAACTGGAATATTGACTGCACCAGATTTCCTTGTGTGACATCAGTGTCCACGCTCACTACAGTATTACTCCTGCAGCTGAAATGGAACAACACCCAAAGCCATGCTCTAACAACTATAGCGGAAAGCCTTCCCAGAAAAGTGCAGGCTTTTATAGCAGCATAGTGGGGTCCGATTGTGGGGATGATGTTCTCAGGGGAATAATCAGCATGGGGTTCTGTTAAACACTGCACTTTGTACCAAGGCCTAAAAGATCAACAATGGACCCCTCAAACCTCAAGCCTTCAAACTTCCATCCGAACTCTAAAGCTAACCCTAAACCCTGACAATATTTTAAATAATTCTCTCTGTCACAGGCGTACTGTATTCTTTCCAATTATTAAAAACGATGCAGGGTGTTGAACGTTTGATATTTTGTTTAAAAGGCAAAATCCTTTTTGACCTGAGATTGATTTGACATTATGCTGCTGTTTTCTAGGAACACGTCTAGTCATTTGCACACAGGTGGACTCCTGATAACATTCTGGGGTTTCACAGTAAAAGAATTGAAGACTTACAGTACTGTGCAAAAGTCTTAGGCACCATATTATCTGTAGTACAAATTTTGTTATATAAGTTTATGATGTCTGC
>JAOTRN010000048.1:8209393-8220448 GCA_028566695.1 Bagroides melapterus
CTGTAGATGGCTGGGATAGGCCCCAGCTGATCCCTGTGACCCAGGTAGTCCCAGAATAAGCAGGTATGGACAAGATACAATAGATGGATACAGCCTGTCAGTGTGCAAGGTTAAGATATTAATTTGTAAAATAAAGCAAATCAACATTTCCACTTAGATTTTGTGCATTCTAACAAAAACCTTCACTATATCTATTTTTATTTAACAACAGAGGAATCAACCGACTGACAGGCTCCACAGGTTCCACAGGCTGAATGGGATTTCCTGGTAATCATGTTAAATGATTTTCGCTAGCGTTTGCTTTTTTCAGGCTAGCCAGACTCTGCAGTGTATGCCTACACTGTGATTGATTTGAACTGTCTTGCTGTCATATACCCAACTAAAGGTCTTGACCACGAATGTTTCACCTTTGCTGTCATAGTAACAGGCCCGACTCATTCATTTATGTTCATGAACCGCTTTACCCTTACCGCTGGTCAGGGTCATGGTGAATCTGGATCCTATCCCAGCAAACAGTGGGTGTGAGAAGGGAGTTCACTCTGATGGGACAGCAGTCCAGTCAGGACACCATGGAGCTAAGGGTAGTTTAGTGTAACCAGCACGGCTACTGGTATAGTTTTTTTTGGAAGGTGGGATGAAAGCCACATGGCCACAGCGGCTATATGTGAAATGTCAAGCAGACTAAACCTGATCTCAGAACTGTGAGGCAGTAACGCTACTCATCATAGCCTGGAATCAGTCTACTGTAGGACATAATACTTAACTGTCACATCACAAGGTGTTTCATCACTAAAAACACTCAAATCTTCATTCTTATATAAATAGCATATGTTATCCAACAGTTGCTAAGAAAGGAACTGTCTTATTAACAGAACCTCCACAAAACACACATTGGGAGTGACAGTTAGAACATGACTGACAAAAGCTGAAAAAATGTTAGTGTTATGTGGTGACACATAGCAGAAGTTGTGAGCAGTGGTCTGGGTCAACAGTGTACTTAAAGAGATGGATCACTTCACACCACACAACAGGGTTTCACAGCGCCACATGAGCTTTCGGATTCACTGGAAATCGATGGGTTCTCTCACTTTAATTACCAGCCGAATAACTCCATAGCCATGAAAGCATATTAATAATGGAGAAAGTCGCCCGAACTCTGGAGCCATTAACGGCTAGTGTGCTGCAGCTAATGCATCTTTTTAATAGTGTGCGGAAGTCTCATTGCTTATAGTGACAGGCATCTTCTCCCCCTAGGGCCCTTCCTTTCTCATACTTACTGATGTATAGAGGCAAGGCTTGAAAATGAAGAGATTCTCTTAAAAATCTACTTTGTTCATTATAATTTAGTATGGCACTTTGTATACTCTCTCTCTCTCTCTCTCTCTCTCGCTCTCTCTCTCTCTCTCTCTCTCTCTCTCTCGATGTACAAGATTGCATATATGCATAAGAACATAAGTGCTTCATGAAGATCTTTTCAGTTATTTATGTATAATAAGTTGATAAAAGGTCCAGAATTACTAGAGTACCTGATCATAAAACATCACGATAGCATGTAGGTTATTATATTTATATGACATATATTATGATATATAAATATATTTTTTTTATATATATATCATCATATTTTTATTCACTTTATTCAGTTTTCTGGAACTTTGTTGCTCCAGATTCAATGGTTGTACTATTTTGAGATTAAAGTAGATTTGACTTTTTTCCTGGGCTACCTTTTAACCTATAGGCTACAATGATGCCATAGTTTATAATCCAAAAGGAGCAACATACAGTAGTCCACTTAATAAAATGAGAACATAACTTTTTAATGTATAAAAATATAAAGAATTTAAGCAGAGAGATTTAGGTGTGAAATCAAATAAAAAGCATCCCAATGCTTTCTGAGATTAAAAAGTCTGCCCTACACTTATAGTAAAACAAATCCATCTCTTTAATTACATATACAAATACAACATCTAGAATCCAATTCACTCTCTTTGTCATCAAATGACTACACTGATCATTTACACAACTACACACTTCACATTCATCACGCTACAGAGAAATAATTCCCCTTCACCCTGGCATAAATGAGCTCAAAGCCTGTCCATGTCTGTCAGATACTGTAAATGGCAATGCCCAGGTTATTGTTTTAATGAGGAGATTATCATGTGCAAAGGGCATCACTGCATGCTGCCTAGAAACTGCACGCCCACAGAGGTCTACTCTATTTGAATCCTCTAGGGTAAATTATGAGTGAAAGGTCTCACAAATATTTTCTGCACAACTGTGACTATTTGTTTTTCTGCTACTACATGTCTAGGTACACAGACACACAGACATACTAATACATCTCTTAGATTCATAAGAGAATACACACACATACATAAGGAACGGTCGGGGACAGACGATGTGGAATCCATATAAGCAGAGATTTTTAGGAAGTCCAAAAGCAAACAATTCAAAACGTGAGGCAAAAACGATAACAGGAAGAAGGCAAAAGTTCAATAACCGGAACAGACAGGTTATTGGCAGAACATTCCAAAAACAAAACACAACAATAGTCAAGAATAATGAGGTGGAAATAACAATGGAAATTAAAAACAGCTCGGAATTGCAGCAAAAATGAACAATACTATGCGAGGAGCCTCCGTGAAATTAACATATTTTTAGTAGAACCGGGAAGAAAGCATGACCCGGAAGTGCAAAGTAAACCGGAAGTGTTAGTATTCTGGTGGTGTGGAGGGGGAAGTTCAGAGGTGGTCATTACAGGAACACATCCTGGTGTTCTTCTTGGGTGACCACTGGGTCTGGGGGCAGGTCGATCTGGGTGGTGGTTGTGAAAGTCTCTGATTAGATCAGATCCAGGACGTCCCTAGAATCGAACCAGGATCGCTCTTTAGTACCCCTCCCATTATCCCTCCCAGTTGGTCAGATCTGCCCCTCCATATATCAGTAGGACCTGGGACAGTTCCCTGCCAGACCAGCAGAGGGGATGCTGGCAGGTATTTCACTATAGCCTGCATTTTGTTGTGTTTTCCCCATGTGTCTTGTACCGCAGCCTTCCTATTGTTCCACTTTGTAACCCGTTCTTCATTTACCCGAATGTTCTGCCCTTTATATATCAGCCTTTTGTACCTGTCTTTGTCAGCCATTGTTTTGTCTTTGTGTAGTGAGGTGTGACAATGTATTCCAGCTATCTATGTGATAGATATGTTTTCGTTACCTGTGTTTCATTTGTCTCATGGTCAAGATTTGTTGGTGTGTTAGTTTTGTTTTATGTTAATAAGCAGTGCCTGGTTTATATCCTGTGTATAGGTCTGATTCTCTGTAATGCAGATTACCAATATCCTGGGAACCACGTTCTGTAAAATAGAGCAATATGTGGTACACACAACATTAAGCGATCTCATTCTCTGCAATGAGTCCCGCCTCTGTAACTCACTCCTCTAATATGATTGGCTTTGCCTTTCTTGTGTTCTGCCTCTCTAACCCACCTCATTTTATGGTTGGCTTTGTATTTTCCTCTAACATGTAACGTTGGCTGCAGCTATATACCGATATCCAGAGAACACTGAATTTTATTTATGTCTCCACCAATGTCAGAATCAAACTTACACCCTTGACTTCAGCACATTAGTGTGTTATAGCTCAGGGAAGTGACTGTTGCGACAGGATGTGTGACAAACACGAGTCCAAACGAATGAACTGCAGAAACGATTTATGTGTATATACAAAATATTATATCTGGATTCGTTTGTAGTGTTAAATCTCTGCGTTTAGAAGCATTTATACTTGCTCTGGCAGCAGATGAAGAGTTTTTTTGGTTTGGCTCCTTCAAAACATCAGTGGATTTGTATGAGGTAAACTCCTGTGATAATCAGGGGATTTCATTTGCTTGATGTCTTTATTTTATGAATTACTAGAAAATTTCTGATACACATTACCTAGTAAAACTGGGATATGGAAATATGGATGACATTCTGCAGACCATAGTAACTGCCAAAAATTCATTTCAACAACAGGAAGCAGATAGGTCTGTTGTGTTTCACTGCAAATCGCCTTGAGTGAATAATTAAAGAAAAATGTATTAATTTAACTGTTAATGTAAACCCCCCCCCACACACACACACAAAAAAAAATAGGTACAGTTGTATAACCTAGTCTTAATATCTAAACCGATTTGAAAAACATTTGACTATTGGGAATTACGTCAATTCCCAGTGTGTTCTTCACCCACAATGTCCCATGGTGCTTTGGTTGGTTTCCATCATAGATTCCCTGTGCATATCAACATAGAAGCCAAATACAGCTCCCTACTGTTCTGTGGTGGTGAGACTAAGCTACCACTAGTTCCCCAGGGATGGCTGATATTTTCACTTTTCAAATTATACCCAGAGTGCTTTAAATGCGCATTTTATGCCTAGGTACCGATCCTCTAATGATGGCTTTAACCGTACACAGAATACATTACACTGATATCACAGACTTGTCTTGTCTATTCTATTCCATCTCCAGAATCACCCACAGCTTTTTCAGGATAAGGCTTTTATCCGGATATGTAGATGACAAAACACATCCCTTTTTCCATGTCTACTAGTGTGGATAGAACATTCTGGCATTCTCTGTCAAGTGCTCAATATAAGATTGTTTTGTTTTATCTGAGCTGTACCATCTCCTGAGCTTGTTAGTAATGATACATTCCTCTCCTCCATTAAACCACAATTTGACAATGATATACAAGTCCAAACATTCCAGCATTACATTGTTCTTGATGTGATAAAGTTAGGGTGAAGAACTCGAGTGTCCTGTACAGAGCCACCTTTGACCCAACCCATTAACCTTAAGTGGATCTTACTGAAACCTGCTTTCCTTCTTTTGATTAATTTGGCTCCAGTGGTAGGGGAACAGGCAATCCATGCCTTGGGGCATTACATTCAACCATCAACTGGAATTGGTTAATTGGACCAGCTAATTATCTGCTTTATTAATTCATTTATTCATCAGGGGTACGGTGGAACCCTGTGTGCAAAGCAGGAATATAGCCTCGGTGGGATACCGAACCCATTGCAGAGCACCATACACACACATTCACACACTCATCTAGACTAGCCATTGCACATACTTGAATTGGATTTGGGGTTATTTTTTTGGAAGCATGTTGGGAAGCGGCAGAGGAACAGAGGAAGAATATGATTCCGAACCAGTGACCCAGGAGATTTGAGGTGGCAACGTTACCCATTACATCCTGCAACATGCTATTTACCTGTCAATGCTCAGGTAATACTTCATTTGTTAACAGCTATAAGATGTTTAGAGATTGAATCTGAATGTTTAATTTAGGGATGGAGGATGAGTTGACAGACCCTGAAGTAGATCTGTAAGCTGTCAGAAAGACTATAGAGAGGTGGTTGAAATCTTTAGAGCACAGCAGAATAATTACATTTCATAATAATCAGGCTAAAATGTAATACTTATTGCTTTATGCTTTCTCAATATTGGCTTAGACTGGGTTCGTGCAAAACACGCATTTCATTGGAATTGCACCTGCACTTTAGACTTTAAAGGCCATATGCCTGCTACCAGCACACATAATGTACTTAATTCTGCACTTAGCTCAATGCACATCATGACAGTTTGCACTTGGCAAGCCATTCCACTTCCACCTCTCCATCCTGTACTCAACATCTCTACTTTATTATTTACATCACATTCTTATGACACTTTATTTTTCTTATTGTACTTAATAAATAACATTTTTATTACTGTATTCTCTTAATTATGAAGTAACATATGTATGCTTTAAATCCTTGTACCCGTGAATGATGATCATATCTAAATATAGATCATGTAACTAGCTGCGGTTATTTCTGGCTCTATTCAAAAAGTACAGAACTATAGATTTTCTTATGTGTCTGTTCATGCTGTAGGTATATGTGCAGGATTTTATTATATGATACAACACACACACACACACACACACACACACACACACATATATACACACAAACAAACATTTTCAAAATTTCTACGCGTCCTGCCTGTAGAATATTATTGGAGGTTTGCAGATTAATTTATCAGTCCAGCAGCATGGCTCAATGAAACTGCCGCAATCTTTAATTTCACTATCCCGGAGGTAGTGTGTGTTTGAGAGAGAGAGAGAGAGAGGGAGAGAGAGAAAAAGAGAGATAGAGAGAGAGAGGGAGCAGCTGTAGTATTATATTGGCATCAGTAGCAGTGGAGTTCAAGTCTCCGTATTCGGTTAGCATTCCCCTTTCCCTAATCATTACACAGTGCTACTATAAGAGAAGACTTTTTTAATACTCAGGATAATTTAATTTTGTCTAATAAATTGGGTCACAACTAAATCCTACTTTGAATGTAGCCCACCACAGTATGACTGAAAAATCTGGATATTTCTAGCAACATTTGGCAAGTTTCATTCGTGTGAAGCTAAGAATATGTTCTTGTAAACACATGCTATGTTAATGCTATGTTGATTGTTTTATTTTATATCCTGTATTAATTATAAGACTGCAACTAACTTTTTTGATCAATCACTTATTGCTATGTCATATATGAAATACCAAAAAATATTTGTTAATAATAATATTTCTTTGCAGCATTTCAGGTCACAGATATACATTACTGATATTTATTCACGTATCTGTTTGATCATGAGAATTTAATCAAGTGCTTATGTGAACAAAACCAGGCTCCCAAAGTAATGTCCATGACTGTATGCAGTAGATTTTTACTGGTTTTTCAACTTATCTACATTTCAGGTCACAATTTCTTCAATTTGGACCAGATAAATTCTAAATAAATATCAACTACACTGTAAAACACGATCTTTATGTGAACGTATTTCATTTGTTTAACTCTTTTCCTTTCACAAGCTTTTTAGAGACTGAACTTAAAGCTTACAACTTTTCCAAAAGTAAACGTAAAGTAGTCCATAGTCTCGAACTACATGTGAGTTGAAACGAAGATTAGACAAAGGTCGAGTTACTGACATTTTTCAAACAGCAGGTAATCTTTTGTTTCTAAAACTCATTTCCTTTGCATGGCATTGAGCTGAACCATTTTCAAAGTGTGGAATTGACTCCAAAGCTTTGGGGTTAGCTCACACATTTCAGTGTTTGGAATGAATTTGAAATGGACGTTTTTTTTTTCTATCACATATTAACCAAAGGCAGGATGGAGAATGCTTGACTTGCCATTTAATATATATGAACATATAGAGAATATTGAACATAAAATTAAACAATATAGTGTTTATATTAAAGCTAATGTTTTTTAAATAGTTAGAAGCTAATTGTATGATTCGTGGAGATTTGCACACGCTTACTGAAATGTGAGAAAATGCTCACGTTCAATCAGTCGTCTTACAAAGCAGGATCCAATGTTTTCAAATGCACCATATATTGATAAATATGTCCCAAATCTGGAATTGAATACATACACATACACATACTCAGCATGAAATGGAAATATTTCTCGCATACATGCTCCCAAACTTTAGAAGTGGTAATTCTGTTTCCTCTTTTGGGCTGCAATTTCAATCACTATATTTGTCGTTTAAGTGAAGTGACGTATTATGATCCACAAATTGCTTCCTAACACAGGAATGGAATTTTTTTTTTTTGTTATTTTTGAATGATTTTGTTAATTAGATACTGTATGTGTAAAACTGTCCAGTTTTCATAAGTTCATTAATCTTCTTGTGATTTGCAAAGGGTTATTGATCAACTTTTTCAGCTTGATTTTGATTAGTTATAAGCAAATAGACTCATAGTTATATTGAGCCATTAAAATGAAATTAAGACTCAGTTAATGTTTATACATGTGTGCATCGGGGGCTCGGGGGCTCGGTGGTTAGCACGTCTGCCTCGCACCTCCAGGGTTGGGGGTTAGATTCCCGTGTGTGTGTGTGTGTGTAGTTTGTATGTTCTCCCTTTGCCTCTGGGTTTCCTCTGGGTACTTGGTTTCCTCTCCCAGTCCAAAGACATTAGGTTGACTGGCATCTCTAAATTGCCCGTGAGTATGAATATGGCCCTGTGATAGACTGGAGACCTGTCCAGGGTGTACCCTGCCTTCGGCTGTAGATGGCTAGGATAGGCCCCAGCTGAACCCTGTGACCCTGGTATTCCTGGAATAAGTAGGTATGGACATGTGTGTATCCAGCTCTGTGTCCCTGCTCCCACTTCCCAACAGACTTCTGAACGAGATCCAAAACATTTTCGACAATGACAACACGGTTTATGAAATTGAAAATTTCAGTGTAGATCTGCAGAGTCTCAAATCCCAAAAGATTCTGCTTTATTTCATTATGCAAATGTATCATGATCATGTGTGCATGTTGTTACAGATTTTTGCTTGGGATTGCTTCTTGCTCTCTCTCTCTCTCCCTCTCTCTCTCTCTCTCACACACACACACACACACACAAACACACACACACACCTTCTGTAACATACAAATTTAAACACCATACAGGCTACAATAAAGGTCAATTAGTCCCTGATGCTCTAATCACCCCCGATGACGTCCAGTAATCACAATGACGCAAGTCAGAAGACTCTTCATTTGTGCCACCAGGTGCTCTTAAGTCTGCACTCCTGATTCCCTCCTTTCTTCTCTTTCTCTCTCTCTCCCTCTTTTCCACCCAACCACTGGAAGCTCTTCTGCCATACATTTGCATTTAAATTGAAAAGAATAACAAATAAATCCCTAATTCCCTGTTAAGTTTTACACTTTGGAGGACAAATTAAGCAGACACATGCTTTGATGCTGAATCAACTACATTTATTTGAGAATGTTTCAGACACTCTTCTGATTTCAGATTTCTACTGAGGTCATCCAGAACATTTTTCCAGACGAGGACATGTATGGGATTTGTTAGACAGCCTTATGCAGAGTTTTTTTTATTTTTTTTTATCTCATTTTATATAACTGATCAATTGACAACATTGACAGCTTGGTGGACCCTATACGTAGCCGTAACACCGTAAACACTAGGCTACACTGTTACCAAGTCATCTGAGTCATTATAAACTCCACACGGTTCAGTAAGAAGAGGTCACGATCAAACTCGGAATGATGGAGCTGTATGTGGTGCTGACAATATCTGCTCTGCCACCTTATGCCACAATGATTACAAGATAATTGTAATAAGCCTATTATTTATCTCAGTGATCCGTCCAGCTTGTCTGACATTTTTCTATGCGGAAATAGTTCATTTCTTGCTTGTGGCTGGTTCTTCAAAGCATTTCAGAAGCAGCTTTAGTAAAAAGTAAAACCTAGCTGTCCGATGTGTGTGTGAGAAAATACTAAACGATGCTACTTCATCATCTTTACATAAAAGTTCTGGATCGATAGTGTACAAGGCACATCCCTGAGAATCAAATCTGACAGAGTCCAATAACATTTCCTATCACACTCAATCTGTTGCAAATCCCAGAAAGAGGAATCCAATCCGAACATGCTAAACAAATGTCATATTTCTTTTGGAATGCCCATGGGATATATTACGATTTAAATCTAATTTGTTATGAAACATTGCCATCCTTAATAAATAATGTTACACACTGTTAAGTTTCATATTTCTACAGAACAACCTTAAAAAAAATTACATCAGTGTATGTGAAATTACGGATACGCTCCCACTCCCAGCCTTTGCTCCAGTAAGCAGAGTGTGTAGAGAAAGCACAGAACCGCACGTGCATGTCAGCAGGCCGGGATATCAGAGAAAGACAATTATAACGTCTCCAGTCTTATCTTTTAGTATAAAAATGATGCTTTCTAAATATAGGGCAAGCATCAAATTAAACAGCCTGATTTTCTAAAATGTGCTCTCGTTTATCAGAATAATTTTACTATTCAAATCTGATCACAATAGAATATTTTTTAAGTATGATGTGAGTGTGGATCTACTTTATTATATTGTAAAAGTGTACTAACTCAAATATAATACACATGTTCCCCACCCGGTACTGCTGAAGCCATAGCTGGTGACTTTCCACTTAGTTCTGTTTGTAATGGATTACTGAAATCCAAGAAACATGAATTTTAATCTAGTCAAGTGATTTCTTGAAAATCAGATTTATTTCACTTTTTGACTGCATAGGTTGTTTTTTTTTTTTTTTTTACTCTACGATTATTTTCACTTGCGTTCAGATTTTACAGTTTGCTACTCGTGTAAGAGTTGACTTATTTTTGCACTGTGTCTGGGTAATACTAAAGAACCGCAGCACAAGTATTCCGCTCTATATAGATGTTTAAAGCACTCTTTATGCACATGACAATGAACTTTATTCAGTTATTTCTGACAAGGAAAGCAAATGCTCCATCTGTGTATATAAGGACATCAAGCTTATATAATCGCTGCCTTCGTCCTAACTGATCACGATCAAGTAAAGAAATGTGTCTTTGCTATAGGGATTGAGAAGAGAATTAGTGAGGGATTTCTTTCTTGGTTATTTTATTTCCCCCTGAATCTAAGTGATACAGCAAAAGGCAGCCAGGCTTCACTCTTTTCATCCATCCAAGCCAAAAAAAAAAAACATGGCATTCTCTAAGATGATGATCAACCTTTTACTTACTGGCAGTATATAAGTAGTAAGAAAGTACATTAGAGCAAGTTATTTTTAAACTAGTTTCCAGTTTACAAAGGTTAAATTATATTTAGTCCAAGTTTTATAGTTCCACAGAAACATATGTAGAAATAATGTTCATCTGAATCAAGATTGGTACATTCCTCTATTCCAGTTTCTATATGCCAAAATGTTATCAAACCTATCACTCATGGGTGCAGTGAGATGGGAGTCTCAGCTCTGTAATACATGGAATTGTCATATCTGTGATCTCTAACATATTCTCATAAGTTTATATATCGTGGTTTAATTCAACCTAGACCTATTTTCCAAACTGCAAATATAGCAATATCTGAGAACAGTGAGAAAGAAATATATATATAAATATATGTATATATATATGTATATATATACAGTACTGTGCAAAAGTCTTAGGCACCATATTATCTGTAGTACAAATTTTGTTCTATA
>JAOTRN010000048.1:8221375-8233972 GCA_028566695.1 Bagroides melapterus
CTTTGCTTGAACATAAGCGGTAGTGTTCGATACAGATTTGTGCAGTATTCTAAATAAAACAGCTGGTAGGTTTTACTATATATATATATATCAGTTATCTAGGATTGTGGGAAAAAAGGGAGCAAGAGCTATTCTTATGTAGAGGTCTAAATCTCCCGGTTCTCAGCCATGCCTCTTGTCTCCTTATCTAGCTGTGTTTTACAGGCATGGTTTTTTGAAGGCAGTGTGTGCAGGTCTCACAGGCTGATGTGTTTTTTTTTTAAGACCTTTCAAGCCACAACTTTGGTTAAACTCGTTTAAACTCATTTTTGGGAAAATTGTTCAGATAATCTGGCTGTAATAGTTCTGTAGTACTAACACACATGGTAGCTAATCTCTAAAATTGGGGCAGCAGTAGTTTCTTGTTGTTGAATGAAATTTCTTTGATGTGTTTCGGTCCATCCTGCCTGTATATTATTTTATGCTTAACACAGACATACGATGACATGGCTTAAGAACACAATTGAATCCTTTTGCAGAGGAACATGAGAATATTCCCATTGATGATAAATTACAAAATAAATAATTAAAGGTTAAAAAAAGAAGTCTTAGCTCTGTATCTGATGCATGACAGAAAAGATCATTTCTGTCAGATCAAATCAGGAACATTACCAAAGAACTTGTCCAAGCAATTACCTACTGGGCTGCCAATGGATTCATACTGTACACACGATATGTATACAGTATGTACACTACACTGTATGGTCAAAAGTATATGGACACCTCATCCACATCCCAGATATAGTCTATCTACTAGTATCCACTATTCTGGAAATGCTTTCCATTAGGTGATGCTGTGTGGCTTTGTTCATTCAGCCACAAGAGCATTACTGATGTTTGATGAGGAGATCATACACATATGTACTGTTCCAGTTCATCCCAAAGGTTGTTCAGTGGGGTTGAAATCAAGGCTCTGTGCAGGACACTCGAGTTCTTCCACACCAGCCTTCGCAAACTGCGTCTTTATGGACCATGCTTGGTGTACTTTTATGCTAAAACATGTTTGGGCTAGGTCTCAAATGATTTATCGAGATCCAGCAAACTCTGCACTGAGCTGACAAACTGTTGTGTAGATGCTCTTGTGTTGGAGGAGCAGGGGTGGAAATACTCAAATATTATCCAACTTTAAAATTTGTACGCTTTTTACTTTTTTATATTAAATTGCCATATTTAACTGGCAAGGCAAATTATGTTTATCAAAGCAGAATTTGATAAATAATCAAATACTTGAAGACTTGACTAGATTAAAATGTAGATTCATTTTGTCTTTCACTCAAGAAGATTTCTGGCTCTATACTTTTACATTTAAATGATTCTGCCTTTCAGCACACTACCACAGTTTCTCGGCACGCTCTGTACAAGTATCAACAGACTCAAGGCCCAACTTTCTTGGTTTCCTCCATCATCATTCAAAAAAGGTCATTACAACATTCAAACGATGTTGACTTGATGACTTGACTTGAATTGATGTTGTAAATATATACAACGAAAAAAAAAAGCAACACTCTTGATAAACACTGACAGCTGGTCTCCAAACAAAGCTTTCTAGTTAATCTATCTCTATATTCCTAATGCTTCCATTGGCCCTTAAGCACAGGCCTTTTCTTTAGCAATCAATTCCTTATTAATGTACGAGCAGTTACCTGGAGTTGTAGCTCTGAAATCAGTGTGTAGTGACTGAATGAGAGTAATGTCATTACACTTTAGCACTAACTGCCAGAAGTTAATAGCTGGGTGGGGTTGGCAGGGGCAATAGGGTCAATAGCATTTTATGCCAACTTTCTCCACTATTTTCTCCTTTTCACAGACTCATAATACAGTAGAGAACTGGTGGGTGTGCTTTCATGAGAGCTGGAATATTAGTATTGTGGGAAACAAATTTTCTAGTGTTCTTGCAGAGATAGGATCACTATCCTATTCGGGAAGGGTCGTAAACACTCTTTCTCGAAACCAGAAGGGTCGTATATCTTAGTGGGTAAACATACTCCCAACATAGCCTCTAATAGGGGGTACGTTAAATGAGGGGTCTGCTTTAACACAACCTGAACGACAGACTACCAAATCTGTATATACTAGAGGTGTCCTGTCTGTTTTGTTGGAGATCTTGATGACCACAGCACTTCTGAGTGTGTTCTAATCTTCAATAAAGGATTCCTGCAACATACTTCCAAGTCTCCTGGCCTTCGGTTAATTTACAACAGTATAGAAAAGAAGCATTGACTGAGTAGAGTTAACGTTACATTACATTACATTTACATCATTTGGCAGATGCCCTTATCCAGCCCGACATACAACAGTGCTTTTAAGTCGGTCTTTGAATACATTAACTCAGTAGATTACAAGACTTAAGATACCACGAGCCTAAAACACCTAAAACAAATTTTTATTTATTTATTTTTTTGGTCACATACAACAAACAGGGGAGAAAGTGCTAGTTCAAGTGTTTTATGAAGATGTAGGTCTTCAGCCGTCATTTGAAGACAGCCAGTGACTCAGCTGTCTTGTTGACTCTTAGCAGCATGAGGGATATTGTGAGTGGTTAATATAAATTAGTATGAGAATGCCTGGAACTAATGTTACACTAAAGTGTAGTAAAACCCTAGTATATAGTATATACAGTATATGTGCATTCTCATTTCTAGCACAGCTAGCATGACCAGAGTTCAAATCTTATGAGAGCTAAACTTTAAGCAATTATGTATATGCACAAACCTGAAATTAGATGAAAATCATCTCGGCTTGAATGGGTAGAGTTTGGACATTTTTTTTTTAGTAAAAGTTAACTCACATTACATGTTTCCATATTCCACAAACTGACAATTAGGGAACTGACAATTTTTTCTTTGGCACAAAGACAACTGAGGAGCATCTTCATCAGAGACAGTTCTGATCTAAATTTTACATGGATATAGCTGTAAGCATAACAGTTGACATATATCCTTTAAACCATTGGCATACTGTTCAATTAAAATTGCTGTGATTAATGTTATCATTACAACTAAGATTAGTTCTGCAGTAATAGATTGGTAATTATACAAGGCTCCCATTAGATCTTTATTTGAATGCTCATCATCTGAATTGTTTATGCTTAAATCATCTCTGTCTGTTGCAGTTTTACATTGTAATGCTGTTAATAGAAAAGGAACAAAAAAACACGATCTGCTTTTTGTCATTCGGAACACGTTTAAAGGCAAGTATTTGCATATAAAAGCAGCGATCTAGATGTTAGTGGACTCTCAGGCACTTCCACTGAAGAAAAACCTGGCATGAAATACATACAAGTAATTGTAAGAAGAAATGAGCTGTCCAAAAAAATCTGTCCAATGTGTAAACTATCTCTGAAGACATTTCTTACTTTACATCGACATGCCTTTTGACTGTAGACTTTGACAAAAGGGAGCTTAATAAAAAAAATGTAAATAAATACACTAAAGGTGCAGATTTATCCTGTGAGCTGCTAATTCACTTCTTCCCTTCATTACTCTTTTGTTTAGAGGTTGGGAATTTCTGAAAAAATATCACTAAGATCATATGAATTTGGAAAAATCACACAAAGAATGATTTTCAATGCTTAGACCTCGGATCTTTTTAAGTCTTAACTGAAGACATAAGCCACATGATGTAGGGACTCTAGTTTTTTTCTAGTCCGTTTATTTTCTTCGGCTTTCCTAGAAGAGCTGTTGAGCAGCAGGCCACCCACTGGCTTTACCCCATTACCCCAGGTCAGCGCCGGAGTTAGTCCACCTTGTGCGTCACTCTCTCATTGTCAAAGTGGCCTAATCTATCTCAAAATCCAGTCTACAAAGAAAGCAGTAAAAAAAAAAATCAGCATGTCAAAAACACACCATGAGGCCCAGGGTGAATGTGACCCTGAGCTAGATTTTGTTTGTTTTCTATTCTGGTAAATAAAAAAAACAAAAAAAAACAAAAACACTTTTCCATATTCCTTCAATTCAAGTTTTATATTATTTCATTTGGACCTACATCTAACATTTATCTAGTTAAAACAAGAGAAATAAATGTCATACCAAAACCTTAAGATACTTATTTTTAACTTGGGCTCATTACGTTCTGTGCACAGTACTGATAGAGACAGGAAGTGGGGCAGTGAGTAGGGGATATTGATGGGCATTGCAGCTGTGTGATTGTTTTCCAGGAAAAAGTATGGTGGGGATCTTTCTTGTTCTCTGTCTCCTGCCATGCAGGAAACCTATATATAAACAAATATTGCCTCCTGGCCTCCCACTATCTCCTTCTTTCTCTTTCCCTCGGTCTGTTTTTTGTCAGACATATACTGGTATATCACTGGGTAACAACAAAAAAGGGAATTGATTATTTAAAGACTGGCTACAGACAGCTTTCTTTAGACTTAGGTAATTGTGACAAGGACAGAAAACAACAAACGGCAACGTTGCAGAGCATTCGGATATTCACAACTTAATGCTGGTTTATCTTGGAGTACTGAGAGAGGTTTGTGAGTAAGCATGCAGCATCGAGGATGGACTCATATGCAGTTCTTCATAATGCTACCAGAATGTCATATATTTCTATTCGATAATGCGGTGTGTCAACCAACCTTGAAGCAAGTACTCTCTTCCATGGGTTTTATGAAGAGTGTCTGAATAATACTGTCTGTATAATTCTATAACCATGTTGCTGCAGCATCCAGACCGTGCTTAAATGCAGTGAGATAAGGGAGAGAGAAATGCTGACAAATAACTTAATATAAATATTACTTTTATATATACGTATAATAATACAGAATTTATTCCTTTAAACTGTATTTGTTCTACACACATATGCTGATTAGCATGTACCATATCAACAGCTGAGGGAGCAGTATGTACTGAATTAAATGCAGTATTTGCTGAATTAAATGCAGTAGCTAATGGAGTAGGTAATGAATGAAATTCAGTAGGTGCTGAATTAAATGCAGTAGTTGCTGAATTAAATGCAGTAGGTACTGAATTAAATGCAGTACGTGCCGAATTAATGCAGTAGTTGCTAAATTAAATGCAGTAGTTGCTGAATTAAATGCAGTAGATGCTGAATCGAAGGCAGTAGGTACTGAATTAATGCAGTAGGTACTGGATCAAATGCAGTAGATGCTGACTCAAATTCAGTAGGTGCTGTATCTCTAGGAAGTGTAGCTCAGTGGTTAAGGCATTGGAATACTCCTCAGAAAGTCGTGAACCTCAATACCACGACCACCAAGCTCCCACTGCTAGGCCCTTCAGCCCTTAATTGAGTCTTAACCCTCGATTACTCAGTTGTATAAAATGAGATATAAGACATTTTGTACAAGAAGTTTAAACCAACTTTTATAACTTTTATATGCTCTGGATAAAGGTGAAAATCAAAGGCTATAAATGAATCAGAGGCAGTAGGTACTATCATAGTCCTAGATCCAAACTTCCTCACATTCACATACACACCTGTACTTAATCACCTTCACAGCAAGACTTGACAGTTTCTTGTCAGGGTCATGGACTATTTGGGACCTTGGGGGGGCGCTCTGGCTGTTCCTGTCCTGTGCCATGTGCTTTTGTTGTTCTGTTTTTGTTTTGATCACGTGTCTTCCCCGCCCTTGTCTTGTTCCTCCCCTCTCTTGAACACCTGTTCCTAATGTGTCTTGTTATCTGTCTTATTTAAGTTCGCCGCGCTGTATCATCAGCGTGGTTTCTTCGAATAATCCCTGTCTGTTTGGTGTCTGCCAGGTCTGCGTGGTTTTTCAAGTTTCTGTTTATTAAATCGTGCTGGATGTTATCCCTGCGTTTGGGTCTGCTTTCCCTGTTTGTCTGTCAACCGGGTTCCTGACAGTTTCTATACTCTGAAACACACACATGCTTTTGTGAAATTGTAAACGTTTGTACCAGTCACTTTGAATAACTGTTAGTCATTCTGGATTGACCTCGATTGCATTCAGATGTTTGGTATTTCCTGTCCTAGTTCATGCTATATGTTCATTACCTGGTTCTGGCCTGTGTTCCTACATGTTCTTCGATTACATCTTTGTCTCGTTTGCCTTAACAATACAGATCTCTGTGTACCTGCACTTGTGTCCTCAACTAATTCCTGAAATTTGTATTTTTATTTAACACATCATGTCCATGCTCATTTCTGACATGTCTTTTAAGAATATCCGACGAATCCCGAAGCGTCCCATACCTGGTATAGTTTAATACCTAAAAGCTCAATATTAGTGATTTAGAATAACTGAATATATACTGAGCCACCCCCTCACATGTTCCCAAATACTTACAGATAATAAACATAAAATTTAAAGTAGAAAACCAGGAATTAAACCTTGAATCATGGGTTTATACTGTTCTTTTTTTGCTATTAGTTTGTTGCTTTTATTTATTTTTTTGGAAGGATTTCAGCAAATACTTACTTAATTGTTAAAAATATACAAGGCTACTTTTTTTTAATCAGTATTGATATGTGTGTGCTGATTTAGCTTCCTTCGGTGTTCCTGTTACGAATTTAGTAGATATGTTCAGGCATATGAGAGGACTGAAGAAAGCGAGGCAGAGAGGGGGAAGGTGAGATGCTGTCTCACTCTGAATACACAATGGAGCGGGCTGTGAGGCCGGAATGTCAATGGGACCTTGGCGTGCCACACAGAATGATTAAACAGGCCAGTGAGTGAGCTAAATGAATTGGGTTTGTGCATCCATGCACATGCTCAGCTATTTTTGCAAGGGGGAGAATGTTATGTTTCACAGCTGAGGATGGCATGATGGAGATATTGCCAGTATTTATGACTTTTGAATGTGGTGTTGAATGTGGAATGTGGAGCGTGTCCGTGCATTTCCGGTTGGTTTAGGACGTAAGAACTGAGAGGCTAGCTGCTTTTTTTAAGTCTTTTAAGAGTCACTTGACCACCTGTAGAGGAATCAATTTTTTTTTTAATGTCAGGACATTGATCCATCAGAATCAGGGACACTAGCATTGCACTATTATTCACAAACTCGACTGCATTACACATAGTAAATGTAGGAAAGCAAACACACTCTCAAATCAGGTTTTTACTTTGACATCTCCCAGTGCATTAATAATAAAAGAGATCAGATGTATCTATCCTACAGAACTATATTCATCTACGTACAAAAACACGGCACTCCATAGAGACTAATCTAAACAAGTACGACAATGCTTCTGTAATACAGTATTAGTGTCGTTATTGTACTCTATCTATTCCAACAGTAATACTATTTGTACTGAATTTGACAGTATTAATATTTATACTACTACAGACAATAATATCCCTGCAAATTCTATATATGTCAAACCAGTTTAAAAACACAATTACATCATGGTAATAACCATACAGTGAAAGACGAGGTGTAGCTACATACATACTACCATAAACACAGGAAAAACAGCAAGAATAGTAACCAGGAGCCAAAGCCACTATATAAAGGGTAAGCCTCAAGAACCATTAAAATAAAATAAATGTATTCGCAATCCAGTATTTGAAATTAAAAGTATTCTGACCTGATCCAGAAAACAAACCAGTGCATGAAGATGAAAATGCCTGCAGCTCCTATCGTTTAACAGATCATCGACTGAAATGCATTTTGATAGAAATAAACCAGACAATCGTTGAATATTTAACACTGTGGTTATTTTATCTGGTGAATTTTAGTCCAGGACTAAAAACAAGAACAAAAACATCACTCTGTCAGTATTCAGTTACTTACATAAAGACCTAGAATATATAACACACAGTCCAATGAACACAATGTTGCCAAAACTATCAGTGTTCAGGAGAAACGAGTGAGAAAAATGGGCCAGCCCTTCTCACCCATCATCACCCTAACATTATCCCATTTATTCTCACTGCAGTGCCTTTCCTTTTATGGAAACAAATAAGAATAGCAATTTCTTTTCTTTCTTGCTGCTCAATTGCCTCTAACATGCCCTGAGGGAGGCAGGCTGAAGTAAATTCATACATCAAAACCTAAACTGTAAATATACTGTACATCACTGCCTGTGTGCCACAGTAATTTTCTTTAATATATTATAAACCTCAAACATATCCAGTACTGTAAGTCAGGGTCTGAATACTGTTTATTAGTATTCACTCACAGCTACATCCAGATTTTACGTTATACCGATGTCGTTCCTGCCAACAAGGAAATCAAAAGCACAAATTGCTGACCGCTGTACTCACTGCTGCTCGGTACAGCAGAAAAGAGAATGAAATCCCACTTCCTGCAGATGTCAGAGGCCATAAAAGCTGTTTGTGTCAAAGCACATTTCCGAAAATACAATTACAGAGCACTCAAACCATCATTTACTACAAATGTACAAATGGGTGACAAATTAAAGGAAACCCCAGTGGCTCCGTGGTGCTGTGAACATTTTCCTCACGTGATTTTTCCCTCAGACAGGAATCAATATAAAGTCATTCCGACTGATCACTTTTATCCTACGATGAAACATTTCCATCCTGATGATAATGGTCTGTTACAGTGTCCTCATCCACGAGGCAAGAGGGCTCGCTGTAGGGTACGATGAGGATGCAAACGATGGAAATGATATATTTCAAAATCATTTGAACAGCTATAGGTGATTATAGACGTACTACACTACTTTATGTTGTTTTAAATCTATGTCACCTCTCTGTAGATTATTTATATTATTATTTTAATATGTTCAGTGTTTAAGACTTGAGAGTAAACTGCTTACAGCGAGTCCTAAAGCTCTAAAAAAAAAAAAAAGAATGTCCACAGGCTTTAGGGTCAACATCTTTAGGGTGTCTACTTGATACCATCCACCATGTTATTCTATTTTAGCTGACATGCCTTTGTGACTGTCATATGTATATATCTGGTGTGGGAGTGGATGAAGACAGCTGAAACGAGCAGGGAAACACGTCTGCCACAATCATCTTTCTCCGCCAAATGAATTGAAAGGTCCACCTGTACAAATAATCAATACCTTATCAAGCACCAGATAGGCCATTTCCCCTGCCATGGAGAGAGCTTGCGGTTAGCGAGCAGACAGAGGTTATATCCCAGCAGCCACTGTCATTAGTGTGCCAATCATTTGTCTTCATTTGTCCTTGGTTCTGCTGCCTTGTTTTCTGCCTCATTTATAGAGTTACATGTTAGACTGTTCCCTGACAAGCTAATGAATATATTCTGTTTACTCACTGACCACCGATATTTATTGTGTATTGGGTGAAAAGATACAGTATATCACGCCGTGATTGGATGATGCTGGATCAAAGTTTAAATTAAATCCTCGCTGTATGCTCTTATAAACAACAGAGGACGTTTACCAAGCCTGAATCTGATATATGAAAGGAAAATCAAGCCTGGGAGAGGGTTAAGGGTTAAAGTGTCAATCACAGGAGAGATATAAAATGTACAGTCATGAGGAAAAAAGAAAGTGCACCTTTAATAAATTCTACATTTTTTATTTAACAGCAAATCTTTTTTTGAGGTAATGTGTTTGCATCTAGCTTTTTTTACATTTACATTTAGGTCATTTGGCAGATGCCCTTATCCAGAGCGAAGTACAATTACATTTTTAAAGTCCACATGATGGTTATTTAACCCCTCAATAATAAAAAAAAGGAGAACTGAACTTCCCTTTCCCTCCATGACTGTATTTGTATGCACATAGGACATCAATGATATAGATTAGGCAGACAAAAAGAGAACTTAGAAAGATGTCTTTAAAATGGGATTATAAATACTAGTGCTTTGGAAAAAATTGAGTGTCATTAATGCAGACCACCGACACATTAAAGGGATCTTCGCCAGTTCAACGTTTTACCGAATATCACTCTGGAAGTCTAATTTCTTTTTAATAAAGCTAATGCCCACATTTTTCTCGCCTGCCATGTGACACAAAATCCTGTCTGAATATGAATCACATCCTTTTTTAAAACAGCTGATATAACCAACACATGCTCAGTGAAACATTTCTAATAAAACTGCAGCAAGCACATCTTTCATGTAATAAGATCATGTGTTAAACTGCACACTGGCCTGAGGAGAATCTGATTTGTTTCTGCTGCTCCTGGAAACGTTCATCTTAACAATATTCAGTTAAAGTAGCGTAGTATTTCTTCCTGTTCAGTGTTTCCTTACATGCCATGACACACGTCTTCATCCATTCCCTGCCACGCTCGGCCTGATGGACTATAGCCACAGAATTTTTATTTTTTTTTCACTTTGTACTGATCTCTACTAGATCATGTTCACAGAGAGCTCCTGTCTATCACCTCTCTTCATCTGTAAAAGTGCTGACGTAAGATCAATACTTTTGCAACTAGCCCTGATGCTTACCCTATGGAGAGCAGTACATCGGTGAGATAAGGAAGTGCGTGTGTGTGTGTGTGTGTGTATGAGATCATTAGATCAGTCAAATCTACAGAGTTCAGTTCTGCTCTCGCTCTTCTGTACATTTGTCTTTGAACTTTGTTGCTGATGCTGCACTAAGCCTTATTCTTGTGTTGACTGTGCAGTTTTAGTGTAATCCAGGTGCAGGATTAGTGGCTGGGTCGTAGTCAGTGGCAGTGGAGAAACCATGGAGATATGATCTCACCTCATATCCACCAGTACCATGTGTGTCCAGGTCACTACAACCCTGTTTCTGGTTTATCCTCAAGATTGAAGCCTCGGGTTCACAACTTTTTTTTTTCTTTTTATAATTAAAGGCTAAACAGGAACTACTTGACAAAAGCAACCCCAAAATGCCAAAGAAAAGAAGTCAGTATCAACCTCATATGCATCTGGATCACCTACTTGAGAGAATGTTTTGCACTGGAGATGTGGAAGTGCTCCTCATGAAAGATTTTATTCTCTACAGTTTCAGCCAGTAGACAGTTTTCTATGACAAACTACTTTTTAAATAATAGATTAAACAAAACATGTGTATCAGGTCCAGTTTTGCTGAAAAATTGTAAAAACTCTCTAACACAGTAGTAGAATCATTAATAAAAGAAGAAAACCTCAGGACACGTGAATTCAACTACAAAAGCTCTAAGGAACTGCTTTGATTGAGATGTAGACGTGAATATTTGATGGGCCGAGTCCAGGATGGAGAACATATGGAAATTCTGTTCCTTATGGAATCCAGGAATAAGTCATTTGAGAAATCAAGTCATTGGTGCAGCCCGTCAATGTGAGAGTGGGAGAATAGATTTGGTTGTGTACAAACAAGCTCAATAACATCCAGGGGAACAATACTTAAAGTGTTTTGACATGCTATTACATAGCTGTCAGTGTGTGTGAAAAATCAGGGAGATTAGAGGAAATGCACATTTTATGCTAAATCAGCAGTGATGATGTGAAATGTGAATCAAAGTAGGCATCGCTACAAATATTTCCTTGTGCTTTATTCTTTTGTTATGTGTTGCTCATACTACAACCCTTGACAAACCATAAATATTTAATAGTGAGGAAACGTGTGTGTGGGAAATAAATATGCGTTCTTCCTTTCTTCTTTCTGATTCGATCTTTCACTGCTCCCTCCCTCTCATGCTAAATACCCATTTTTTTCCATTTCTGATTGCATCCTATTGTGTAAGTGGGTTCATGTTCTGACAGAGGAAATACCGATACGGTACATTTAGTCCATTCACACACAAAGATTCCTGTGTTCCTGACGATGCTGTCTTCACGATCACCGATCTTCATTCCACATCTATCATCAGTGATGCGAACAACAAGAACAGTCAGCAGAAGCCCAAACTGTATGCGGTATTTCGGTTCTTCTGGGATTACGCCATTTTGCGATCTCAGAAACGAACACAAAACTCCACGATATTCTGAGGCACTTGCAATTTTTCAAAATTACTGCAGATTTTCTACAGATTTGGGTTGAGACACATCATGTGACATCATCACGACATACATTTTGTCTACACCCATTTCCATTCACGTGTTTCGAACAGATATCACAGAAAGTAATTACAAATGTGTTTTCACTGTGGTTTAAAAGAAGAATCCTGCGCTTGCAGTTTCACCAATTTCTATTTAATGTTCTGCAAAAAAAAACACAAAAATCTAAGCTGCATTACAAATAAAAAAGTATTTTTGGCCACAACAATCAGAAAACAGAACTCCTGTATGGACTCGTGTTTTCTGGTCAGTTCAGCAAATGAGCTTTAAGGTAAGTTACGGTACTTTATTGGCATCGTATACAATGCAACGGAATTTAGTTGGCAACTCTCAGACAGCAACAAGAGCAATGAATGAAAAACAATGGATGAATTTAAGTTAGGAGTTTACTGTAAAAATGAGGATTAAGAATAAATATAGTACACCATAAAAAAAAATAGAATGTACATCATTTCAATGTAAGTGTAATGACTTGGCTGTCGGAATGTATTATTGAGATGTGTATGTACAGTATGTACACATAGAATTATATTCCACATTTTATAGTGACAAGGTTCAGATAGATAGATAGATAGATAGATAGATAGATAGATAGATAGATAGATAGATAGATAGATAGATACTGAACCTGAGCTAATGTATTCAAAGACAGATTTAAAAGCACTTTTGTACGTCGCTCTGGATAAGGGCGTCT
>JAOTRN010000048.1:8244740-8262393 GCA_028566695.1 Bagroides melapterus
TGTGTGTGTGTTTTTGTGTTTGCATGTGTTTGTAAGTGAATGAGTGCTCACACTCATACTGTATGTGACAGCAAACATTAGGTCTTCCCTCTGTGTTGCTCAGTGTTCTGTCTCCTTCGAGTCAAAGTGGCATATCGCCAGCCACTTCCTGAGACAGAAGTGGATCAGCTGAGTCTACAGGAGACGTCTTATCTGTGCAAATAATAAAAGCAGCCAGCATATCTGACGGAATTTTCTATGCTCAGTATTCTGCAAGTGGAAGACTTTGCAGTTCACTTGATGCATAAGCTGAGCTCTCTTTTGGAACTAACTCTCTCCTTCACACAGAAATGGTAATTTTAGGTAAGCCTACCTCATCTTTCCCCTAAGGTCTATATCAGAGAGAGAGAGAGAGAAAGAGAGAGAGAGAGAGACAGAGAGACAGATGAAATAGGCAGAAAAGTAATTAATTAAATAGGCCAAACTGCCACTGGGATTTTGTTTATCTGTAAGACTGCTAATTAATTCACACACAACAGCCCTCTGGCCAGGGTTTGTGCTTTCTTCTTTAGCAGCCTCTTTTGTTTTAGACCCCCATTTATACAGCAGAAGTGTTCCTCCTTCTAGGGGAATAGTGCTCTAATAAGGAGTCTCTGGTGTTTCCTTTAGCCTTTTATATAAAATTATATCAAGCCCTCAAGAACCTTATGCAACGTTTCTTTGTGTTTCACACACACACACACACACACACACAAAGGTAGTAGAAAGAGTGCTAGCTTAAGAGCTAGCAATGACTACATTAGCTATACACTGCCCCTGGCACTGCTGAAGGCGGGCCTTTGGAGAATATCTGAGAGTAGGCTGAGGATGGCCAGGCCTAGATGTGCGATATGGCAATGGTTTCATTGGCAATTAATGTCCCACATAACTGGACCAATACACAGTGGAAAAAAGAGAAAAGTTTTATGGATAGTTTCAGCAAGAGCTCCCACAGGTGTCCCCTGTGTTCAGTCCTTCCAATGCTGGGATGTAAAGGGATGTAAACACAATGGGGAAACTGGTGAGGGAAAAAAACACACAACACTTTCAGAAACCAACAAAGAATTATTATATATAACAGATCTTTAAATGAAATTTTACTGAAAAATTGAGTAAGCTGTGTAAGATCATGCACTGTATGGAATAGTGACAGCACATACTGGGAAAAGAGGATCTTATGGATGGATGGATGTACTTTATGTATGTACTGTATATCTTTATATTTACTGTAGGTATGTATGTATGTATGTATGGATGGATGGATGGATGTATAGATGTATGTATAGAAGTACATATGTATGTATGTATGTATGTATGGATGGATGGATGGATAGATGTATGTATAGAAGTACATATGTATGTATGTATGTATGGATGGATGGATGGATGTATAGATGTATGTATGTATGTACAGTATGTATGTATGGATGGATGGATGGATGGATGGATAGATGTATGTATAGATGTACATATGTATGTATGTATGTATGTATGGATGTATGTATGTATGTATGTATGGATGGATGTATGGATGGATGGATGGGTGTATAGATGTATGTATGGATGTATGTATGTATGTATGTATGGATGGATGGATGGATGGATGTATAGATGTATGTATAGATGTACATATGTATGTATGTATGTATGTATGTATGGATGGATGGATGTACATATAGATGTATAGATCTATGTATGTCTGTATGTCTGTGTGTCTGTATGTACTGTAACTCTACATGCAGTACTTGTTTTCAAAAGGAGCAATGCCACAGGGAAAAGTGCTTAGCTTTGCTAGTCACAATTTCCAGCACTGCATCATAGACAAGCTCTCCTCAAAGTCGTTAATCTCTTTCCTCAAGCGTAAATCTCTTTCTCTTTCTCTCTCTGCCAGCAGCAACCCTCCCTCAGACATCACTGTAGACAATTTCATTTTGGGGAATGACTGTTCTGCAGTACTCCTGCTCTCTCTGAAGTCTTTTTCTCACCATTCAAACCATTCACACTAAAGATCTGGCTTAATTATATACACTACAGAGAGACATGACTTAATCTAGCAGTGTTCAAGTTCCTCTTAATCCCAGATGTACAACCCATGGGCAATCATAAATTCTGATTTATTGCACTAAAATATGCCATGGTGATAGACACAGTTTAGAAACTCTCTCTCTCTCTCTCTCTCTCTCTCTCTCTCTCTCTCTCTCTTTCTCTCTCACTCATGCTCACATACCAATACGACACACCAGTAAACACCACAACACTAATCCAAGATGTCCCTTCAGGAAGATCTGAATAAGGTTTTGTTATTTTCAATTAGTGCAGAAATTCCTCAAAGAGATGACATTATGCAATGTGTGCCCTTCCACAGGCTCAGGTGATTTGGCAACTAAATTATTCACATGTTGCTTTAGATCACAGAGAAACATATATCAATTTTGAGTGCACGCACACACACACACACACACACGCACACACACACACACACACACACACCATATACTCAAAAACAAATGCCTTTCAGCCTACACCTTAATTAGCTTATCAAATATTAAACTCTCTTCTGGCATGTTCTCTGTAGACGTGTTTGTGTGCGTGTGCGTGTGTGTGTGTGTGTGTGTGTGCCCGTGTGTGCATGCAACTGATTTGAAACGGCGAAGCATCAAGAGCACCTAAATTTATTAACACCTTTTTGGCCTCCCTATCTAGCCTTCATTTTTACTTTATCGCTTACCCCGAAACATCTGCTCCCTCTCAGCAGGACGTATTAAAGGGTAAAAGCATGCGAATGCTAATAACAGCCCTTTTAAAAATGATTAAATATGTTCCCACCATTTCGTGATTTTACACACTTATTTAAAAAAATAAGTTTACTTGCTTATTGGTGTGGGAGTGAAGCAGTTCACACAGGACAAATCATTATTTTATGAAAATTGAACAATTAAAGGAAAATTTAAAAGTATCAACAATTATTTGAGTCTGTTTTATATAATCTTAAAATACATTTAAATACACAGAATTCTTTTGAGGGGTAAAAAAAAATGGGATAACTGATTTCACTTAATAAGCTGGCAACTTAAAATAAAAAAGGTGACATCCACAGATAATAGACAGATTACACTGCAATGGCATCTTTGTAATTGGTGACTTTTATCCCTGGCATCACACACACACATTCATTTATTCACACATTCCCCACATAGCAATACAAAAGGTATTAAAATAATAAAAAAAAAAAAAATTTGTTCAGTCTTCACATAAATACAGTCTAATGCATACTAATGAAAGTCACTAGCACATGGAAGTACTTAATTAAATACCCCCTACTTCTGCTCCCACTACCATGTTCATCCAGTTTAGGGATGTAGTAGCTTAATAAGGTTTTGGACAACTGTTAGAAAGGCTGTGTGTTCGAATCCCAGGGCCATTGCTGGAACCCTGAGCGAGGACTTTAACTCAATTGTGAAAGTCGCTCTGGATAACGGCGTCTGCCAAATGATGTAAATGGCCTACCAGTGGAGTTGCTGTTACTTCTGTTATAATAAAACCATCTTTATGACAAGGTATTTACTATGTCATGGATTTACTAGAGCATGGAAAATGCAAAAGGTGGGTCATTTCTGTGCATGGATTTTAGCCAGCAGGTAAATGGGACATGGTGTTACATGTGACACAGACCCAATTAATACAAAAACCCCCCCCCAAAATAAGAGAACTGAAACAATATACCAAATATTAAAATAAAAAATAAAAAATCAAGCTCAGTAATTGAGGAACCATCTAAATTTGATTTCTTCATTATTTTCACTCATTCTAATGTGGATAGAGATGTAATAGAGTCTAATGGAATAGAGAGCAGCAACTTTCCATCACTTATGTCTGTTAGCCAAATGAGCCTGACACCTTGCCGAGTTCAAGCTGAGTTCAATCAATACAATGACTCCACCCTCCTGCAGAGGAAGAACTTCAATCAGTAAAGAACACAAAGATGTGGAAACATATCACAGGAGAAGGGGAGTCACAGAACGAGAGCAAAGTGTCACATGAGTTCTTATACAGTGACATGTCAGTGCTAACGCTTAATCAACGTACCTGTGAACCATTTTTATAGAACTTGCTATTTTCTAACTTGCTCGGTGGCAGTTTCTATTACGCAGACTCAAAATAGCAGCAACAATGCAGGATTTTACTTTTCATTGAGAAAACAGCCTGCCATCCAAGGTCAGATACAACAATGAAGCTGTCAGCACCAAGAAGACATTAATGATCTCTTATTAAATTAACCGGATATTCAATTAAAACTTTATATCCAGATATCTGTAAATCTGCCTTGGGTCACTGTCCATGGTCCATACAATTGAAAGTAAAAGAATTATTACATTATTATATGTTATTATTATACTGCCAATATAATATATCCGTTATGAAATAACTTAGAGGAGAATCACCCATGGCAATATCTACAAGACATGTTTTCCTTTCTTGGCGTGTTTTCGTACCAAATGAAGTGCCTCTTGTGTGTGCTGAAAGAAACCAAAATACTAACATTCAAAAACTCACTGTAGAGTTAAACCTGAAGTTAACCTCACTGTAGAGTAAACCTGAAGAAACACGTTGAGGTAAAGACAGTTTTAGTTTAGACAAAACAGTTTTAACTTGTTATAATTACGTGGTTAAAATACTGTATTTAGTACTTATTAGCTAATGTGTCTGTGTCCATCTAGCCATGCTGTGTAGGTTGGACAATGTACCGTTAATGTTAGCTATCATTGTCTTTAGCTAGATCTGTTATATTACCTTTACACAAAGCTGACATCACTTGTTATTTGGCTAGCGAGGTATGTAACATGGTTTTAACTGTCACTGGATAGTTGTAGTTTCTGTTTTTCTGTCACGGACAGCCCGAACCGTTGTCCATGCATTTGTATAGTTTAGCTTTTAGCAAATAGAATATGATTATTTATAAATGTCACAGGCAGTGACACATGTATGGAAACACTAGTACTGTACAGTTCCTTACAATACACTTCACTAAGTTCTAAAGGAAAAATGCAAGTCTTATTTTTTAGGTGGTGAAATTTTTGAGAAGTTTAAAAAAAAAAAAGCACATAAGATAAAATTCATAATTCTCCAAATTATTACAGTCTTGCTTTTTTATTAATGTCAATTACATTTACGTTCCATACTTGAATACATTATTGAAAATAATTTTGATACTTAAGTACAGTTTATTTCTAATACTTTAAGACTTTTACTCAAGTAAAATTATACTGGATGACTTTAACTGTTTAACAAAATACCTGTACTTTTACTCAAGTATGGCTTTTAGTTACTTTATACAACAAGGTTACATGTATTTCTGAAACTCTTCATTCAACATTGAATATTGTTTATGTTTGTATATGTCATACACTCTATCCAAACTAGCCAGTGTGTACCAACCTCAAACCACAGGGTTTAAACAAACATCTTTAAACAAAATCCCTTACAAAACAATGCACCCAAAAGCAGATGCATTACAGGTGTGTACTGAAAGAAATCCTGAAGGCATTGAAAGGACTGTCACATGACTGACAATTTTTTGGATATAAAATTATAGTCATGACAGAATGATGCCATCTCAGTGACAGCCCTTGAAGTTCACATAATCTGGAACCAAAAATCTGATCTTGGAAAAAATATTGTACATCTAGTATATGTATAATACATATACCAGTATAGTCCCACACTCCACGATACACCCAAGTGCCAATATTAGCAGGCTAAATCAACGACTTTTCCAGTCCCTGAGCCCCCACCTGTGCTGTGAGCTGAGTGACACGTCCTGCAGTGGATGTCAATAATGCAGAGCTGCGGTGCTGCTGTAGGGAGGAGAGAGTCATGCTGTGCGCCCCTGCGCTGCAGCTATATTTGGTACTGCGCAGGCTAGCCAGTGAGGGCGCTGTCTTTCACCGTAAGAAGACTACAAGCAGGGACAAAGTCCTGGAATCACTACAGCTTGGTGTTCTATCCAGTAAAAAACCACAAGGTCTATCAACCAAACATTTCTATCTAGCTCTATTCTCTACAAACCTAGATGTCGAACACACCAGTCTCTGAGATTTACACTATTATTGCTCAGTGTTGTAAACTATTCTGGCTAATTCTGCTAATGATTGCTAACCACAATGTCTGAAATCATATACTGTAGCTGAGCCCTTTCTCAACTTGCTATTTCCTCTTCTGTTTAGAAGACCAAACACATAAAGCACACCTGCTTAGGGTGAGGTATCAGTTACACTCTCTCAGCCACGCCTGGAACTGCTATAACAGTCTTATCAGCTATTTATAAATAACTCAGTGAAATGACGCACTACTCAGGTTCTGACGCAGATATAACATCAGTCTTTAATCGTCATTCTGCCATGTGACTTTAGCCAAAGATAAGTTGTTCTGCGAAGGGCTGTGTGGCTTAAAAAAAAAACAGTGTATCATTCCATTCATTTATTTGGAAAGCATTCTTCTGTCAGTCATGCGATATAGGTATCACAGCCTGTTCCTTTACAGAAAAGCATTTGCTATTTTAAACCTAGTTGCTGTCCAACACATCTGTAGTGTACATGTGAGTGAGAAAATAACAATAAATCTTAAATATTCCACTTACATTTAATGTAATACACCAGTGTCGATAAATCTTCATAAATAGACATAAAATGATTCTCGGGAGGTGGGGCTGTGGGTTAGCAGGAGTCTTCAGCAGGAGCGTGTAGAAATAGACAATTAATGTCACACAACTGATGCATATTTGTGTGAGTTACATTAACAAGGTGTTTGTCTTTCCCTCTCTTTGTAGTGTTTCTTAATAATAAGCTTACTGTCTATGGCGTTAACAATGTGTTGATGTTATGGAAACTCCACCTACATTCCAAACATAAATTCATAAATAACAACAATAAATGCGTTCAAACTTAGTCTAACCTAGCTGTTGCTGCATTATAGACAACTTAATTGTAACAAAAAGATAATACAACTTGGGCTGCTGCTGCCACTGGGCCCATGAGCAAGGCCCTTAACCCTCAATTGCTCACTTATTATAAAGTGAGATAAAAATGTTAGTCGCTCTTTATATAGGCGTCTGCCAAATGATGTACCAGCTGGATTGGTGAATTTGTTTTAATGTTGCACACCTGATGTTTATTTGTCTTGACCGTTATGTACCCTGGAGTCTATTCTGCCACAGTCCCAGCTGTGGTGCCAGCTGTTTATTTGTGGATAATATAACATATATTTGTTATATATCAATACTGAAGCAATACTGTAGCTCTATTTGCATGTTAACATTGATACTTTCCTTATTTTTTTCTTTATTATTATTTTTTTATAACCATTCACCAGGTGAAAACAAGATTATTTCAATGCCTGTTTTAGGCCAACTGTACGATAAATGCCAGCTGTATCTTTTACTCAAACTGTTTTATTCTTCAAGAAGGACAAAGCGTACGAACGGGTCGTATCAAAATATACTGAAGAGCAGCTGTACGTTAATACGGACCACAAGACAGAAGAAACGTGAACCTAACAAAGCAAGCAGTGTGTTGATGTTCTGGAAACTCTATCTACATTTCAACTATTAGTTTTAGCGCATTGTTCAATTTTAGTCTGACCAGTTCTTGCTGCATTATAGACACCTTAATAGTAACACAATGGGCAAATCTCAAATAAATGACTGATCATGATAATCTGAAAGCTGGAATCCCAGCAGGTAAAAAATGGCCTACCAGTTGGATTTGTGGCTAGTCAGATCAAGCTCGATTTTTTTTAAAGCATTTATAATTCATAATTAGCACTAAATTTGGTCAAATTAAAAATAAAAATATTTACTCACATATACACTTAATGACAGAATACAGTATCTGCCCTTGGACTTTTAATTCTTTTCCATGTTTTGTTTTGTCTGTGGTAAAAGTTCTATATGAGGCAGGTACTTTGTAAAAATAAAATAAAAATCGCTGCAGTATTCCTGTAACTGCATTAAAAAGGTCGGACTTGTCAGGCTAAGAGCTCGGTTGTTTCTGTATACACAATATACATCATCAGTAGGGGAACAGTGTGAACTAGCAAAGGCAAGAAAAATCACTAGCGCATATGAATGTTATCTAATACCTCTGGTTGCTTTGGAACATTTTCAATTGATTCCTTCCCTGGTATGTAAAGTTAAAGTTATTCCAGTCATCATTATGAGAGGTGTTGTCCTAATCACAGCATGCTGTAATGGCACACAGTGTAATGACAATACACTGTTTCACTACATTGGTGCTGTATAGGTGACTAGATTTGTTCCTAATCAGCGTGATTGTGCGATAGTGCTGGTTGGCACTATCAGCAGGGTCGGATACACATGCAGAGCCAATTACAGAATGAAGAGGGGTAAGCTTTGACTCATTAAGAGTGCTTAACACCAGGCAGTGTTCAAGTGAACTATTAGAGTCCTGAGTCTCAGCACTTAGTATTTACTGCACTCATAGAACTCAGGTCTGTAGGAACAAATCGTACTGAATGCCATGTGGTTTTAGCCTTTAAGGAATAAAACACACACACACACACACACACACACACACATTTTTTAGAGTAACCTAACTTGTTGATCTAAAATACTGCTGAGATGTGAATCTGTTTCATAAGATGTTGAAGCTGAAGAGTTTGAAGAGACAACTAAAAATCTTCCTTTGACCTGTCTACTACTCTGGCCTCCTTGAGTGAAAGCTTACTGACAGCTACACACACACACACACACACACACACATTTGTCTTACTATCCTTTTCATAATTCTGTTGTCAAAATTATTAATGCGGTGGTTCCCAAACTTTGGAGGCAAATGAACCCAAATGAATATAATGAATTCCTTATGCCATGATCAGCTTATATTAACTGCAGTTCTGATTTTTCCAATTATAATTTTTAAACTACTAGAATAGATAAACATAAAACGAATATATTGTATATATTGTATATTATAATGTCAATAAAATATGTTGCATATTGTGTCCTGTTGCAAGATTTTTCCAATCTTGTGGGAAGAGAAGTTTTTACATTTTTTTAAATTTTACATTTCTTTTCTTGAAATCTTGAGGTTTAAAAAAAAAAAAAAACAGGTATGTGTGAAAGGGTGCATCTCTTCCCAGAGACACATCCAGCTTTGAAACATTCTCAATAAAAAAAATGCAAATGTGTGGTATTGCCTGATACGAAACAAAAAAAAAAACGTGGTTTCAACTTGAGGCACGACTTCGCAAGCACATGCAGCAGCAGAAGCAGAAGCGTTGCTCGCACACTCGCCTGCATATCTTACCTATGTCTAGAGATATAAAGGTAATATTCACTGGATGTATTCGCTGACAATGATGAGCTCTGAAAAAAAACATTCTGCTGTCGTCATGATTGTTGTCTTGAGCTGTTTGTGAAATCAAGGACTCCAGCTTTAGGTTCAATCGTGTTTAATAATCTAGAAAATTTAAGAAGGCAGACCTTTCACTACCATCGAAGGCTAAATGTAATAAAAACGGTTATGTGTAGTTCTTATGAAATGGTCTAGACTAAGATGTAAACATGCCGTTTGAGACACACTAGTTATATTTAGATGAACATTAATTTTTTTTTATTGCTGATTCCTTCAGTAGTGCTGCATGTCAAGAGTGATGAAACAGAAATAGCGCATTTGCACACTTCATTTAACACACACATGCAGCACACAAACTCCATCTGTGTAGATTGTTTGATATCCTAATAACGCTAATTTGTAAAATAAATGAACAATGTAAAAAAGATTTCTCTTACTAACACATTTAAAATTCAAGCAACCCCTATATTAGAAAGTCCTTTATTAATACCATTCATTAATGCTGTGCCTAGATGTGAACCTTAACCTTTGTAACCAAAAGGAAATTCTTTTAGTTTCTATTAGATATTTCCATCAGAATCATCAGATATTTTGATACTTGTTGGGATATTTGGTCTCTACCAGTGTATAAAAAGACGCCCAGACACACACGATTCATAGCGTTCTATTCGTAAATAACGGTGAATTACACCTTGCTCAAAGTCATACACTAAGACACACTCTACCTTCCTAAAGCGGCTTCTGTAAATCAATAGGCTGTTCCTCTGCCTCCTGCTTGGCTGACTGACAAGCACCAAGGTTACTGGGCCAGAACACAGGAAGAGCTATGGCTTCCGATTTATCAGGTAACCTCTGTGGTTTGTGCACTTACCACGGGCAGTTACTCATGCGATTACATCCCCGCCCTCTCAAACCTTTTGTGTTCCTCTCAGGAATGCACCCATACTCATTAAGTGTAGGAGGGTGGGAGGATGGCTAGTAGAGTGAGATAATGTGAGAGGAGGGAGAATGTAGATGGCCTGTTATACTGTCGTTAGACTCATTAGGATGATGACCTCTTACTCAGAGTGCTTTCAGGTTGCCTAGCACAGGACAACATAGAATGTGGAATTCGCTTGTTAGCACTGTTATCTATGTGACCTCCTAATGGCAAGAGTCTGTTTGTTTGAGTGTGTGTCTATATGTGTGTTTGCAAACATTTGGCTTCTGTATGTGTGCATGTGTCTGTACAAATGCACAAGACATCTGGTGCTCCAGTGGGAAATGTTCGTCTTGGTTGGACTGGTGTCAGATGTGTGCTATTGAGGACTTAATAATAAGAAATTAAAGAGCTGTCAGAGCAGGGGGGAGCCCGTGCTGGTCGGCTGGTTTAAGGCAGAATTCCTAACAAGTTCGAAAATCTCTGTTCTCAGACAGTCAGTCCTCTCAGCTCCTTTCTACCGTTCATAACTCAATTACATCAACCCAGAACATTAGGCATGCTCGCTCTGCTGTGACTGGAAGAGGCACAAAAGGATACTAAAAATAATACTATGAATCCATCAGTCTTGATGGGTGCTTTGATTCTGAGCGACCAAAATCAACTACTCGGTTTAATATTTGTTATAAAGTTAGCTAAAAAATACAATATACAGGCAAAATCCAATGTACTGCGTCTCCTATTCTGTGACTGGAAGAAGCTATCATAAGTGTCTCGTATTCTGGGATAGTAGATAAGTCTTTACTCAGGACTAACACTTCTTAGTGAGAATGTTCAGAGAAAGCTACGTACATACCCAAGTCCATCATCACATCTGACATAAATCTATGTAAATCTTTTCATTCAGGGTGTTTTTATGCTTGGCCTAAATACTCAAGGACAGATTCTGTAGTCACTGTTACACAACAGCAATACAAATCAAAGAACCACGGATCAACTGAGCAATTCTACAGGTCACTGTTGTGTACACAGGATTGAAAAATAGTAGACACTGGGTTCATCCAATTAAAATTTTCCATTTCTGGGTCAGCTGCATGGCATGCGATCACGCAGGAATACCTGCAAAAGAAGGAGTCGGCTCTTGTACGTGAAGATTCTTAGTCACGCAGATCAGCATGAGTGTCTCAGTACAAGCATTGAAAACCTCTAAGGCGAGCTACTTACAGTACAGCTATAAAAGTCTGGTTTTATATATGAAATTCCATAATAATCCTTTCACCAGCATCATGAAATATAAACTAGGAGCTACTATATGACAAATTGAACCAATTACTGTGTTACTGGGCATTTGGTGCTGAGGATAGGAAGGACATCTTCCATGTGTGACGGTTTTTCCACGGAACAGAAAAACACTTCAGTAGAGTATCGCATTCAAAAATCATTCATTCATTTTCCATACCTGCTTATTCCGGGAATACCCAGGTCACAGGGATCAGCTCGGGCTTATCCCAGCCATCTACAGGCAAAGGCAGGGTACACCCTGGACAGGTCGGCAGTCTATCACAGGGCCACATTCACAATTTAGAGATGCCAATCAACCTACAATGCATGTCTTTGGACTAGTGGAGGAAACCAAAGTACCTGGAGGAAACCCAGAGGCATGGGGAGAACATGCAAACTCCACACAGTGGGGGCAGGAATCAAACCCCCAACCCTGGAGGTGTGAAGCAAATGTGCTAACCACCAAGCCACCGTGCACCCCGCATTCACAATTCACCAATCATAATGATCTCTGAGCCGAAAAGTCAACACAACAACCTTCATTCATTCATTCATTCATTCATCCATTCTTCAGTAAAAGCTCTCCGGAGGTAGGGATCCTGGACAGAATGCCAATCCATCATGACAATCCAACACACACCAATTTAGCTTAGCCTTCAGTTACTTGAATGCTTTTTGGAAGAACATGTCCGACTCTACTCAGACAGTAACCTGAGCTCAGGATTGAATCAGCGACCCTAAAGCTGCTACCTGCTGAGTATGAAAACCTTTTTGCTGTCTGTCAGATCCATTTTATTTTTCCTGTTACGAGAGTGTTACGGCATCACGATAATTGTCTTCGAAGCTTAGTTTATTTCTTTCATAGACAGCTAAGAATAAATCAGACTCTAATTTGACTCGAAAGCTCTGCCATCATGGTGTGATAAATGATTTCCTCTCAACATCTTCCAGATTAACAGATAATCCATATAGCAATCTGTCAACTGAGAACATTCGTATGAGGCCTCAGACACTGCTAATGCTCACGATAATGCTAATTCTAATGTTTTTATTTGTGGAAATGCAACTTCTCTTACCATATCTAGTATTTTTTTTTGGTAAGCATAAACGTAGGGTGCCTCATTATTAAATACAATACTCAGATGGGATTGATTCAAGTGTGATTGCTCTCCACCTTGAACTCTAATTCATGAGCAGCTTAGTCTTTAATAATACATACACATTTTGTACAGCTGCTTTTCGACATTGCAAGCCAGACAACAAAGTTTCTCTGATGCTGCTAGTGCTAGTAGCATTCATCTGACCAGCACAGCCTTCTATCAGATATGTTCAGGAGTAATGTGGGAATCTGTGAGACATTACTAACCTGTTCAACCTTAAGCCTTTTTCTTGAAAACGACATGTTCGATTTAAAATGTGTATATCTCAAAAACTGTATTTGAATAATTCAGGTACAATAAGTGTGTGTGTGTGTGTATATATATATATATATATATATAAAACCAGTTTAAATGTGGTTTTTTTTTGCTCCTGGTTCTGTGAGTTTGTTTAATCTTATAATGTTGGAATAAGTAGAATCTAGTTGTAACGTGTAGTGTACTGGTTCTAACATGTCAGTTTTGTTGCGTGTGCAACGTTTACGCTTTTTTCTGTCTGTTCATTTATCCGCTTGGTGTTGAAATTGTGTTTTGTTTAGGTGGAAATGGTCTGTGTAATCTTATAGCTGTGCTTCTTCCTGTACTTCTGCCTATGCTGCATGTGTGGATACATACAGGCTTTGTATGCTTAAGAAAAGGATTTATAATTTCTGTCCTGACTAAGGTGGAAGGGGTTAAAGCACATATCACTTATGTACGATCAGAACATAAATACCATGTCACAGAAGATCATATAGTGTGACGGAAAAAACTCTTCCTACACAAATGAGAAATGTTTACAGAAAAGTTAGAATTTCAGAAGACGAGTTCTCAAATCTTCGCTGCAGACACATGAGAACACACTGCACCATCGGAACAAATTGACAAAGTCATCCTCAGAAACTAGAAACTACTCTACCACACACACACACACACACACTTTTACAGACACACCTTCCTCTATGCACACCGTTAGTCGTCTGAGGACTGCTGAGGTCTCGGCATGGCCCTGGTGCTTTGTCACGGCTGCAGAACTGCATTAGTACAGTCACAAGAGAGCTTCGGTGAACTGGATCTGTCATAACACTGCAATCTTCCTGAGATCGGAAAGCTCGTCCACTGCCTGTGGCGCAGTACACACAGCCCTATGGGTGAGGAACTTTCTACAGCACCACAGGCAAGCAAACAAATGTCACATAGCTATAAAAAGCCCTACGCTCGTTCAAAATCAAACGCTTGTCTCAAGCTCTGTTTTGATGGGTAACAAACTTATTTACTGGCACGTCTATATACAGCGCATATAAATATGCATACAATATTATGGTATATGTGGATACAAAGATTGTGAGATGTGAGAATGTCATTAAACCTGGAGTTAGTGTAATAGCGTTAGACCAACTTAGTCATTTTCTCTCTCCTTCTAATGTACTTTCCGTTCAGAGGGGATGGAGGTGAAGTGATATCACCCATAGGTTAATCCCAAGGTTAATTGTAGACAATCTTCTAAAGCATCCAAAAAATATTTATGACCAGACAAATTTTAAAAATTAATGCAGGCAAAAGCCCTAGCAGACCACAGATCATGTTTCTATGGGATGTCTGAATAAATGCAACAACAACAGCAGCAGCAACAATAACAAATATAATAATGATTATTATTATTATTGTTATTATTATTAGTAGTAGTAGTAGGAGGAGGAGGAGGAGGAGGAGGAGGAATTCAAGCAGAGCAAGTGAGTTGATGTTCCTACAAGATTGGCTCATACATTGGTCATACTGTATGTTGTTTTATAGGCATTATTAAGTGAGTAAGTAAACATTATTAAGTGAGTAAGTAAACAAGGATAAAATCTCAATGGGATTAAATGTCTTTTACAAGAACGACCTGGCCGAGAATGCAGCAAAAGACACAACAATAAATGTTGTTGTTGTCCTTCAGCTGCTCTCTGTTTGGGGTCGACACAGCAGGTCATCCGATCCGCATATTTGATAATTATCCCGGATGCCGTGCCTGACTCAACCCTCCCATTTCATCTGGGCTTGGGACCGGCACTGAGAGTTAATCTCTCAGTGGCTGGCTCGGATCCCTGCCTGGAGAATTGAACCCAGGTTCCTGCCTCTGGACCAGCAAACAATTTCCAACATGGTTATACTGAAAGTTCCTTACAAGGGCCATATATTAAACCAGCAAAATACAAGCAAAGGAAGTTCTAAGTGACATTGTAACTTAATTCATACTTTGGAGACATTTTTTGATGGACGTTCAACACGATTGAATCATTTACAAATATAATGACTTATTTCTCAGCTTCTAATTTAACAGCCATACAACTCGTTTATTTCTCATGCTGTGTGAGACTGTAAAATATGTTAATACACTTTAGTGGCTTTAGACTTATAGTTTTCAGTGTAATAGCACCTACGATCAGCCTGCAGGATGTCAGTCTTCTTATTTAACAATCCAGGTAGAGGTTAATAAGGATACACAAGATAAATGACTAAATACAGGGGGTAGCAGCAGTCCAAAAAAACCCAAAAAAAAACCAATTCTGCTAATCTGGATTTCTAAATGAAGCCAGGTCACCATCAATCTCGTGCCATGCAAACAGGGCTGAAGTAATAGGCAGCATCTGCATGCAAAATCATACCCTGTCTAATTAGGCAGAATTAACGTCCATACTTGACATCGGTGTTTTGTTTTTTTCTCAGTGGTGCTGAGAAACACAGACAGAGAAAATCCAGATAGAAATACAATATGTGAAGCATGTAATTACACAAGGTTCCCATGTAAACCTAATCCCAACCAAATTAGGATTAAGCTGACCTAATAAAATTGTAAAATTAGGATGCTTTAAATATACTTCTGCTGTGTAATTGACCCAGACCTGTTCATTTAGATTACAGTCACAGCCTCATAAAGCTGGATATTTCTCTGCTGCAAGAAAAATTTGCTTACAGCCACAAAAGCAGTGCAGCTTTAAGTAAATGATTCCCAGGTATATTGTACAAAGCCCTAGGTCTATGTTCCAGTGTAAATAAAAGCCTTTTTCCTTGTGAAACTGTAGCATTTGTTGCTTACAGTGAACAAGGTATAAGATGACGTAAAGCACAAGTGTCTGGTTTGTATGTTGCTGGTTAAGGAACTTTAGGAACACCGTGAGGGAAGAGATCAAATGGAAGTGAAAATATAGTGAAGGTAGTACTATGCTATACTGTTATCAGACATAAAACAAGTTAAAACAGTATTCTATTTATCACCTGATTATAATAACCCCAACAGTTGATGTGGTAGCCTACTGGTTAAGGTGTTGGTCTACCACTCGGAAGGTTGTGAATTCGAATTCCAGTTCTTCCATGCTATTGCTGCTGGGCCCCTGCGCAAGGCCCTTAATGCTCAGTTGTATAAAAAAAGCCTTTTTCTAGACATACATGATTATTTTTAAGCTCTTTTAATTTTCTTGCTCTATCTTATTGCTCATTTTGAACATTAATTTCTAGAAAGAAGCAAAATGATCTGCTAATAGAATATTAGCCTAAAATTAGTTAAACATATGCCTAGCAACTGGTTAATAATTCTATATTTGGTTTATAGTGATATTATAATAAGACACGGTTGATAAATTCGACAGATTCTTATTAGGATGTCATTTCCTGCAGTGTTCTACTGAAAGATTCAGTTCAGTGTTCTCCTGGTGCATGATTCTAGCTCATCTATACTCTCTCTTCCTGTCTTATTATCCTGTCCTGTTCTCAGCGTCTGGCCTCCTGCCCTTCTTCCACATCCTCTCAGCTGTTTCACTACACCTGTCTGTTGCCCACACAGTCGTGAGTGTGAGAGCGCAGCTGCACCTTCACTCCACACCTGAGAGACAGAGAGAGAGACGATGTCTCCAAGCAGATGTCTCTTCAACTCATGTAGAACAGCCATCACAAGATCTGTATTCGCAGGGACACATCTGCTTTTAAACCCTGCCTTTTATCTTTGCTCTGTGATGATTATTTGGAAAGCGTCAGTAAGGACACACACACAAAGCAAGTGAAATACAATAGAACACTGAAATACAAGCTTTTTTCCTGTCGGCATAGTCACTAAAAGAAATGCTTAATGTCCTCGACTAAATTATTTATTGAACGACTTTAAAAATAGTCTCGAATCATTTCATACAAAAGCCTCAGTTCTAAAATGTTTGCTTCCCCTGGTCTACATTTCTGATATTCTGATAGTGTGATACATCAGAACAATAAACTTGCCTTTAATAACTAATCTAATCAGCCTGCAGATTGTCCCCTTTATTTCACTCATTTCTATTTCCTCCTTCAGCTTAGTTTAGAAAAGAATAAAACTCCATAGCTCGATCCTCAGTTACTGAAGAGGAATGAATTGGGAATTACTTGCGATGAAAACTCAAACTTTTTGTAAGCTTCGAGAGATACATATACCAACATGGTTGCATAACTCTAAAATTTAAATAACATCCTGCTAAAATTTTTCAGGGGTAAAACATTCAGATATTGCCAATGCACTCATAAATCAAATCAATAAAGCATTATCTGTAATGGATCAACTGTCCATGTAAATCACATGCTACTGTATCTGGCTTGAAGCTTGTGATTCTGCAGTATATTTAATCCACACTTCTTCCTCATTAAGTAATGACAATATGGCAATTATTACAGGTGTGAGGACTCTCTTAGTTCCAGATCTCTGCCTCTCTTAGCTCAGCTGTCTCCTGTGGCTGTTACACTAATCTTTAAAAAGCAGGTTCTCGGAGCACTTTGTGTAGACCTGCTTAGCACATATACTCTTGAGTGAATTGCTAAGCTAATTAAGTAGCAGGTTAAATTTCTGCTGAGACACTGCTGAACAGGGAGAATGAGGTGAAATTACACGATGCACCAGCGCAGGTGCTGGGTGAACTAGTATTCAC
>JAOTRN010000048.1:8281153-8291184 GCA_028566695.1 Bagroides melapterus
AGAGAGAGAGAGAGAGAGAGCTGAATGCAAAAATGCATCAAAAATTTGAATTACAAAAATGTCACGCATTCAAACTAAAGATGTATTTAAAGGGGCCAGATGAGGTAGTGTATATTCTCTGAAAGCCTTATACTCCACACGTCTGTAAACATGAAAAATTTATTTGAATGGTGGTGATAAATAATGTCAGCGCATTAAGACATTTAACTGCAGGCTATCATTTCTCTATGTCTTTCTGAGTGTGCCGTGCTTCACACTGTGCATAATTGGTCTTATTATAGCTCCTCTGTGTGAGTCGAGTTACAAAAGGACCTGACAAATCAGAGGTAGGTCACTGAAACAGCTGCAAAAAAATACACTTCTGTGTGTTGTAAATGAATTCTCTCAGGAAAGAGAGAAATCACAGAGAGAGAAGTTGATCTCCATCCATACATACAAGCCACATGTTCACATATATCAATCGATGATGATAAGAGGAAGAAAAACGGATGACAGTTGAATGAAATGATGAGGTTGAATGAAAGAAACAATACTGACAGCAACATATCAAAATGCTTTCATGTTTTTTCCCCCATTTGGTGCCGTTTCCCGTTTCTATCCTGAAAGTAGTAAAGGAGGCGTTTTGCATTGAACCACAATGGCCAGTCACGCTCTCATGCTTGTTTCTTTAATCCCATTCCACCCTGTAATCTACGTGCTGACCAATGGACAGCATGGAATGGGATCAAAGCAAGCATTTAAAGGAAAAACGGAGCCTGAGTGGACACAGAACATGGAGCAACAACTCTAAATAAAACAATCACAGGGAATTCCAACAGGAGGACTCGGCAGAACAGTATTCTATAAGTCATTTCAAGAGACAGATTACAGTTAGAAACTGTGCAAATGTTGTGACCAGACACCGGTCTCTAGCCCGAGCTGATGATCACCTGCCCACAATCCTGAATCATAACCTGTACTTGGCCGCATGGCACTGGTTTTAAACCTATGACAAAACAGCCCTGAACTGCATTGCGCTGATTTCACCATGAGGGAGCAGCTCCATCTGCAGTGTATACCTGCAGAAAGAGATGAGATGGATTGAGTGGATATGGGGGGGCCTGGGACTACAGGATAGTGCTGTTTAGAGACTGCATCATCCATAATGGCAGGAGTGGGAGACATTGTCATTAAGCTGTGTGGCCTCATAAAGCTAGCGCAGGAAGTGGTAATCCCCGGCAACATTAGAGAAACCGGCAGTGAGAAGCTTCTTATCTGCTCCCTTGTGAGAGACGAACACTGTCATTTCATATGAAGTGCGGTTTCTGCTGTTTACCAAAGGAAAAAGCAACAGTGCTCTAATTTAATTAGACTGTACCTTCTGAGACACATATCATGCTTGTGTGCATAAGGAAGACAGAGAGAGAGAGAGAGAGAGAGAGAGAGAGAGAGAGAGAGAGAGGGGTGCAAAATGAATCTCTTATGTACACAATAACCTGTATAACCTTTGTATGTTCATAGAAGTGTGCCAGATGGAAAGTGTGTTCTCTCTGCTCCCACATCCATCTCTACTGAGGGCACTGAGATCAGCCTGCTGTGTTAAATAAGAGCAAGCTTCCATTTCCACTATTATTCCACTAATCACAAGGTGCGAAGTAACACAGGCAACACACACACATATACACACATACACACACACTTGTGAATTCAATCCAACTATCCTTTGCCAACAATACAACAAACCACAGCAGATCGGTGTCACACACAGTGGAAGTCAGGAGAGAGCAGGCTGCGATTTTACAGCTGTCTAATTCAGAAAAGTGTGGAGATTATATACACATAATCCTGCCTCTCTTCCTTCTCCCAGCAGTGAGTTCTGATGAGTGCCACCGCTTCACTCTGCCTCCCAACATGCACAAGTTGTCGCTCCTAATTACCCAGCCCCCATAGCATGGCCCCTCCACCTCAACAAGAACCCCACTCGCAGTCCCCGCCGAGAGCTTGTTCGCTCAGCCTGTTCCATCCGTGTGACTAAACACGTCCCTCCTGTGCTAATCAGAGCACTCATTACACCATTGGGGTGTCATAAAGCTCTAACACACAGCTGAAATGTGGACCAAAGTTCACCAGATTTAGTCACACACAGCAAACATGCTATGGAGTTGTATTGATTATGCAATGTTTGAAGAGCTGGAGTGGGGGGTGGGAGTGGGCTTGGAGACTATCAAGTTAACAAGATTGAGTTAACAAGCTATAAAAATATAGTATTTAGATACACCTAGCAAATGAATTGGGAATGTTTTTATGTTATGGAAACCTTATATTTACTTTTTATAGCTATAATGATTGGCTCCATTGTAGAAATGGATTTTGTGTAGGTTCAGTTTATCTGCTCCACCTACACACTCTCTACTGTGACTAATAGGAATGCAAGTGTATAGCACATGGATCACACTCAAAATACTCCAAAATGCTAAATTCTAAATGCTAAAGAGATTTTTTTTTTTTCTCTCTCTCTCTTAAAGACACAAAACCCCTTCCCCAAATGTAACCTAAATGTCTCCTAGCAGAAATGTCCTGTTACAAATGGGGTTACTGTTAAATAAGAACCAATATTAAATGTATTTATGACTAAACCATGCAAGTCCCTGCGGTGATGAACCATTACTATAGAAACAAAAACGCATTAAAATGAGCACATTAATACAAACCTACCTTTACAGCAATTGGCAGACACCTTTATCCAGAGCGACTTAAATTTGATCTCATTTTATACAACTGAGGGTTAAGAGCCTTGTTCAGAGGCCCAGCAGTGGCAGCTTGGTGGACCAGGGGTTCAAGCTCACAACCTTCAGACGGATAGCCCAACACCTTAACCACTACACTACCACATCCACCACATTCTAACCGTTATTGCTCTTAAGAGAGATCATTCACAAGGATATATATAAAGTCAAAAAAATAAATTCAATTTGATTTGTATAGTGCATTCAACAATGGAAATTGTCTCAAGGCTCAAAGCTTTACAGATATTTTATGTAAATTTATTTGCATTTATCCCTAACATGATTGAAAGTTTGTTAAAACCACAGTGAAAGTGTGTAAAGATCCCAATGGCTGCCATGGTGAAGAAGGACTATTATTTAATTCTTTCTATGAAAGTATCAACACTCAGAGATATTGTCAGACCTAATGCTCTTCTTTTATCAGTGACATAACGAGGTGTATTTTTTGTCATACTAACAATTTTTATTATTATTAAAAGTTCTATTAGAAGATCAGTCCTGCATGTAGGAGCACACATACAGTCATACCCAGAGGAGAAACCAGCTAAAGCAGGCACAATCATGAGGGCGCAAATTAAATTAGACCGGAAGAGAAGGCTAGGCCTGGACCTGCAGGCTACAGCACCCCAGAGAGACCCAGAGAGAGAGAGGGAGTGTGTGTGTGTGTGTGTGTGTGTGTGTGAGACAGAGAGTGTGTGTAGTTGGGGGTAGGGTGAAACGAATAAATGAAGCTCTTCTGCATATTATACAGTAGTTCTGCTGTAATAAATGTGTGATGCAATGTAATCCATATTATGCTGCTTATTCACCAGTGTACTGTATATAAGGAATAACACACAATATACAGTGTGTTTATATGAACTTAAAACACACTGGCGTGATGTGATGGGCCCGTTGTTATTTTTGTTAAGCAGCACAATCAGCAGTATGTTATTCCACTTATACCACAGCAATTTTCCAGTGATTACACCTTTCAATTTTTAATGAACACGTGCCATAGAAGTCCCTGTCTGTTACTATAGAAACAACGGTGCATTCGATCAAGCACATTATTATAAACTAAGGCATCATGTTACATGCCTTCCGAGCTGTACTGTTTGCCTGATCAGATTTGAGAATTCCGTGTAACATATCCCTATTTATACATCCTGCTAATGCTGCACCGATCCAATACCCCTGATCACATGCTCTTTCTGTTCTTAATCTCCAGCTACATCAATAACTAATGGTTGCTAAAAATGGGACAGAACTCACTAATGGCTTTTCACACCAATAAGATGGCCGTGCTGACTGAGGTGCTGGTACCGTATCTGGAACCGTTCCACACACAAGAGATCTGCTTCTCAGTTCCAGCAATGAGATCCAGCAGAACCGAGTAATACACTTCCTTTTTGTTTTTACTGGATTATCATTTATGGCATGTGTTGGAAAATTAAGGATACCTGTATTACTTTTCCAAACTAGCCAGCCTTCAGACTTTTCTATTATTATTAAGCAATTATCTAAAGCTTAATAATCAACTCATGATTAGTTGCATGGATTTAGCAGGAATTTGACAAGATTTCCATTGTGCTATTGTCACAAAACTTGAATGGTATTTCCATCTAGGGATTTTGTACTGTAGTACCTTTTAATTTGAAATATGTCAAATGAATTTTGTCCCTTCACTGGAACTAAGAAGCCCGTACCTGTTCCAGCATGACAATGCCCCTGAGCACAAAGAGAGACACGGTTTGAAAAGGGTGGTTGGGAAGCACTGAAGTGTCCTGCACAGCGCTCTGATCTAACCGAACACCTCTGGGATGAACTGGAACACTGACTGCACATCAGTCCTCCTCACCTGACATCAGTCTGATCTCACTAATGCGCTTGTGGCTGAATGGATAAATCCAGACAACTCCAACATCTAATGGAAATCCTTCCCAGAAGAGTGGAGCTTTTTACAACAGCAATGAGGTAAATATAACACCAATTCCATACTATTATAAATCCAGATTCTTTTGTTCATAGTAAATGGTGTGAAAAGCACATACTTTACGCTTGACTTGGGCTACACTCAATATGTTAAATATAAAGAGGCAGAATTTATTGTTCCATGTATGCTTGTGGCAAAACTTTGAGTTCAAAGTATAGAAGCTGCTGCAAATACATAGCAATAGCAGTTGTTGTAGTCCAGTTGCTCCCAGTTTGGGGTCACCACAGCTGATCCACATATTTTGATTTGGCACAGGTTTAATACCAGATGCGCTTCTGACACAGCTTTCCCATTTAATCCAGGCTTAGGACCGGAACTCAGTGGCTGGTCTGGTTCCCTGCCTGGGATTTGAAGCTGGTGCAGCAGTGGTGGTTGCTGCTGGATCACCAGAGACGACAGTATAAGTAATATTATTAATGCCAAATTTTCCTAATATTTTACAAAAAATCTTTTGTATGTATATCTCAAATATAGCACAACCATGACATGTTTTTTCAATGAGAGATAAAGATGTTCAGAATCTTCCATGGCTGATGTTATTTTTATTCTGTGTAATAAGAAACTCCCACATCTGATTACATAATTGCTTTGGTTTTATAACTTTTGCTGATTTACTGAATTCACCAACACCTAACATTTTCCATGTTAGTGGAACAGAAGTGTAACCTTTCACCCTGTCTTAATTCTTATCATGTGTATGATGTCATCTATCAGTGACTATTCTAATATCTCCATGTGTTCATAAAGCAGACGGTAATTGGTACTGATTTTACAAATGTTCCAGACTGGGGTAAACAATGATAGTGCGAATGGCCCGAGGGCTGGGAGCCTGCTGCTCATCTGTAAAGTGGCAGTAGAATAGAACGATGATCCTTGGATTTGTCCGCTGGCTTCCACGGAGCTTCTGTGCTGTGTCAAAAAGCCCCAGGGCTGAGGACATTAAGCCAGCTAAAGGGATCCGGAGTGCTAGATTTTTCCCAAGCCTGAGCTGCTCGGTGAGGCAACACCTCCCAGTTACCCCCTGCTAACATCTGTCCTTCCTGGAAGGGTTAATAATCTCGCAATTTTGTGTGTGTGTGTGTGTGAGAGAGAGAGAGAGAGAGAGAGAGACAAAGCTGACATGTTAAACAAATTTATGCATACTTTCAATATCTGTTTTCATTACTCTAATATCTCGAGTAAATGGCAAGAAATGAGATATTATGAAGTGTCTCATGTAGGTTGTTCTCTTTTCTGGAAATTAAATACCTTCTTAATGCTAGGTCTTTAGGTCTGGCTTCTCAGACTCGACAATATACAAGCCACCCACACGAAAGCACAATTTCCTGTGTTTCTGTCTTCAAACAAAAAGCACAAACATAAGACATGAAAAGCCTCCGAAGAAGAACAAAGTATTTGAGTTCTCTGTGGGCACACATCCTCATCATATTTAATGATCAGCATCCTTAGTGTATTCCTTCGAAAAATAAATCAAATAATAATAAAAGAATAAAAACTGTAATAAAAGTCCAACTAAATTATAAAAGTTACTCTACTGGATTTCTGCAAGCTATGAAACTCCGTCCAACAATTTAGTTCAGTGCTGATATTTCAGTGTGAAATGCTACCACAAGTGAACACAGAATTCCCTTGCATTTGATGAAAGCTAAAAGCACAGAAGCACAGCTGGCAGAAATCCCTGCCTTTCCACCTCATTAATTCTCCCAGCAAACAGACAGCTTACAGGTCCGTGGCACTTTAATACCATCCATATTTAATGCTGCAAGGAAGAATGGAGGGTTTTTGCCCATGGCTCCCTCGCTACCCACTATGACTTGGACTGGACAACACAGATTCCCCTTAAAGTCCGCTTAAAGTCCCTCAGTAAGTCTTTCAAAGGGCCTTGTTTTCACCATTGTCTTTCCACTCGTATGCGACGAGATAAATAGAGGAAGAAAAAAGAGAGACACAGAAAAAAACTGAGAGAAAAATAATTATTTAAATAATGTTAAAAGTCTCTTTGATTCAGATTTATTTCGTTAAGAACAGTGCTGATGCTCTAGGCCTATATAAAACTTGCATTCCGCCCATCGATTAGGTGACAAAATGAAAAAACACTGGATAAATGGTTGTGGTGGAGCAACTATTAACGCCAATGCACATCATACAAACAACAAACCCACTACAGAACCTAAAAGCACTCACAGCTACACACAAAACACAATTCCACAATTCATCTTGTCACTTCAGTGGAATTCTACACATAACTTTCTATTAAATGTGGAAATAGAAATGACTCAGTCAGAAGGTTATATGTGATCTGTATGCAGTCGCTACCCAAGACAAATCCCCAATATATTCAGTATACTTTATATTGTAGTGTATTTTCTATGTATAAATGCTGGGCTACACAATGGCACAATGTCACAGCTCCTGGATTTGAGCCAGAGCTCAGGTTGGTGTCTCTGTGGAGTTTTGCCTGTTTTTCTGTGTTTGTATGAGGTACTTTGGGTTTCTTTTTCAAAAAAGAAAAACAAAAAACAAAAAGAAACAAACAGCAGCTACTGGAAATGAATGAATGATAAATGCATATACAAACGCATTATTTATTCAGAGATCTCTTGTAGTTCATGAGTAAACTATTAGTATTACTATTTTTTTTTTTTACAGTTGCTCACCTATTTAAAAAATGAACACGTGTGTAGAAATGAAGACCCATCAAAATATATTTTTGTGCTTTTTTTTCTACTTTTGCTTCATCAGCGTTGTTTGGTTTGCTTTATACCATGATACTGTAGCAGGAAATAACTACAAACTGTAAGTTCTAGAAATTTCTGTATGCCTCTGAGCATAAACACTCACAATCCACTTTCATAAGCACACCTGCACACCCGCACATCCATGCTGTTGTCTAATCAGCCAATCATGTGGCAGTAGTGCAATGCAAAAACTGTGTATCGTGTCCGTACATCAGGAGCTTCAGTAAACGTTCACATCAAACATCAGAAAGGGGAAAAGTATGATCTCTGAGATTTTACCCATGAAAACAAAAGAAAACAAAAAAAAACACCCTGTGAGTAGATCCTGTCTGCAGGCTGAAACACGTTTTTGATGAAAGATCAGAAGAGAATGACCAGACTGGTCTGTAGTGACAGGAAGCCTATAATAACTCAAATAAGTACTCGCAACCTGCGCAAACAGAAAAGGATCTCAGAGCACACAAAACATCAAACCATGACGTAGACAGGACCACATCAGGTTCCACTCCAGTCAACCAGGGACCAGAGTCTAAGACTATCATGGGCGCAGACTCAGTGAAACTGGATAGTTAAAGACTGGAAAAAGACCAGGTGATTTTTCAACTGTCCAGTTTAGATGAGTCTGAACTTCAGATTCATGTTTTTGGCTGACAGGAGTGAAACCTTTGTTTGGTCTTCTGCTGTTCTAGTCCATCTACCTCGAGATTGAGGTTTTGTGCATGCTGAGATGCTTTTTCATCACGGATTATACTAGCGGCTCTAACTAATCTGAACACTTTCCACTGAGCTCTTATAACAGTAGGTATTTCCACCTGTTGGGTGTGAGAAGGTGAATAAATTCTGTACAGATTTTCTAAACATGTCTGATTCACTTTGTTTCTGAAATTATTACAGGGTCAATAATAATTTGGTTATTAAATGTAATAACAATCATTTTAGCAACTGTTGCTGAACTGTAAACTTTGGAAAGCTGGTCTGTGGAGACAGAGATAGAGGACAACTAAGATATGACTGAAAGCTTTCTCACAGAGGTGAAACAGGTATTTATTTAGGCCTTTTTGGTCCACAAAGAGTGATGCTGTGATAATTGTGTAGAAATCCAGGAAATCAAAACTACTTTATGAAGGTTAGCCTATGCCATAAAATGATATCCTGCTAAAAGACTACTGAGCATTATCAGATTGACAGAACTGAGCTAAAGTCCAAGCCCAAGTTTCTAAGCCAAACACCACACTGCTTCATTGAACCCGGTGCTTGTAATTCCACTCCTGGTGCTTGTAATTCAAAGAAGCCAAAAAAGAAAACATACTTTGAACGTATGACAGCTCGGCTTCCTGAGTGTTCACTAGTCTTCTTGTGTCTCTCTCTGTCATTCTCTCTGTCACTCACACACAAGCACATGTAGACATTTTGACAGAGAAAAGCTGATGTAATCATTCTTGCCAGTCTTCATGCTACAGACTTTAAATAGTTTGCAGAGAGATTTGTCTTACTGTTCACTGAAGTAATGTTTTAAAAATGAATTCATGTATTCATGTATTGAAAGTATTCATGTGTCTTTTTTGTATTTTTTTTTCACTACACTAAAAGTATATACACCTGTTGGAGAACATTTTTCTGACAAGGATATTCCTTTACCTCATTTACACCACAATTATATTGATACTGTCACTGTAAATATGACATAGTGTTCATACTATAAAATTGCCTGGCCCAATTTGTCTCAAGTTATCCATTGTTTCGATTAAAAAGAGCAGCGACATTCTGAGAATACTGATCATGTAAACATATTGACTGAGGGCTTAAAGAAACGCATGACACAAGAACCAGGTAATCAGAAATGCACTCCTGTTCCATGATGTAATAACTGGTCAACAATGTTTATGTCAGAGATGTCTCAGCAACGGAACATAATCTAAAGCAATATTTGTCCTTAGGTTAAAAAAAATGTTCTGGAAGTTTCTAGCTCATGATGGAGTTCTCTGGACACGGGTCAACAATAAAGCATCCAAAACTGGATTTTTTTTCTCCCAGACTGCAGTATACATTAAACTCCTAGTCAGTGCTACAACAACTAGAGGACATGTTGCTGTTATGCAGTGCAGTGATTCTCAAAGTGGGGTCGCTAAGGGTCCATGAAGATTGCCTTTGTCACATTTTGTTAATAACCTTATAAGAAAGAACCAAGATACATCATATGGCCCAAAGTTTGTGTAAAACTGACCAGCACACCCATAAATTCTTGCTCTATATCCCAGATTTATTCCCACCTTTGCTGTTTTAGTAACCTCCACTTGTCTCTTCTGGGGACACTAGATTTTGGATCAGGGGTTCAGTGGGGTTGAGGCCCTTCCACTCCAACTTTGCCAAAGCACGTCTTTATGTGCACAGGGGCATTGTCCTGGAGCATTTAGGGCCTTTTAGTTACATTAAAGATAGATTTTAGTGTTGCGTCATATAAAGACATCCAAATTTGTGGCAACATTTTGGGAAATGTATGGTTGTATGCATTTAAAGGTTATGCTCAGAGAGAGAGAGAGAGAGAGAGAGAGA
>JAOTRN010000048.1:8294909-8314021 GCA_028566695.1 Bagroides melapterus
AGAAAGAAAGAAAGAAAGAAAGAAGAAGAAATAAAATTGTTTTGGCTCAATGTTTATGATTCCTAGCAAGTGTCTAGAATGTTGTAGGTTAAAAGCCTAAGAATCAAATTTTAATATCCTAAAAAATAATACACCCCAATGGTAGTGTAATGGAACATATTTTACTGCTAAACTCATATGCAGTATGAGTCCAAACTACCAAAAAAATTGAAAATAGAAATATTTATGCAGGTCTGACCCCAAATTCACACTGAATGGATTACATGTAGCACTCATCCATTCAGTGCACACCGTGCGAGCAGTATGACAGCGCACTTTATTTTTATCAAGAAAACTAATGGCCAGATGTACAGCTGTGTAAATGAAACATGAGAGACAGAGACAGCCAAAGTTGGGTCAGCCGTAATGAGAACACGGCACAATAAAATTGTGACATGACACAGCAGAGCAGTGAACAAACAGCCTATGCATCTCTTTTTTGGTAATCCATGAGTATCACTACCGCACAGAAATGTGTCTATGAAAGCTGCACAAACACGACACCTTTCACACCGATTGTGATTTTAAATATAATCTAAAGCATAAAGGGTGATTAAGCCTGAATACAGTTTTGCCTAATCCCGGAAATAATGGAATATTGTACCGAATATACAGAATAGCTTTATAATATACTGTATGGTGTGTATACTGTATGATTGCTTTGTCTCAGGAAGGGGATTTTATTTATCAATAATTTAGTGAAATTGGTTGTAAATGTTTTATAATCTCTGATTCTTCCTAATCTATAAAATAAAGACTTGTTCACATTACATCTGATATACATTTAGTGACCTATAAAATCCCATAAAAGGCAACAAAATGCTGACTAACGAGCAAAAGAGAATTAAGGGCTCCAGTAATGTGGCTCAGAGTTATTGTCGCTCATCAGCTACCATAGATACACACTAACCCTTACTAACGTTTTTTTAAAGGTACCATTTCTTTTGCCTTGATTTTGTCTTATTTATTTACATTTGTCTTAATTTGTAGTAAGAGGTAATCTGTAGCAGGGTACAATTTATCTTTACAATTGAAATAAATAAGTTATTTAAACTATACAATTTCTAAAGATTATATATATTTTATTGTCTGTCTTGCTAAAACAGCATGGTTGAGGCAGGGACATCGATCAGAAATGTCTTGGAAGATAGAGATAAGCTCTACAACCAGTTGCATGGTGTCTTTGAAACTTTAAGATGAGAAATCAGTATGAAGATCCCCAAAACTTCTCTTGATTTTATTGTTATAGCAAAAAAACATTTGCTGTTTTAAAGAATTCATGTGTGTTCAGGTATGATTTCTTTGGGAGTGATGCTCAGATAAAAATCAGCACTGTAACTGCACCATTACATCTATCTGTATTCTATTGGTTTATAGGAAGTATAAGTTTGACATTGAGAATAAAATACAGAAAATCAAAGAAAAAAACCCCTTGTACTGAGTACATTCTCTGCTAAAGGAAATTCCCATTGCATAAATTCTGTTTTGGGACTTGCCGGCATTTACTAATTAAATGTGCTGTATGATTTTGAGGTTCCCGTATAACTGCTGGAGATCATTCCAAATAAATAAGCAAATCACTGATTAGATAAATGGAGGAGAGTCAGGGTCAGGAGGCAGTTGTTGACTAATTTACTGCAGACATGGAAACAATACCTCACATGTCTGTGCTTCTGTAAGGCTATTACCCTTTGTAATTACAAAAAAATGAAATCATTGCTGCTACGTGAATGTAAACAGCTGCTGCTACTTTTGTTAATTCAACTATATAGCAGTTAATTTAACCTCTATGAATTTATACATGCTCAAATTTATCCTGAGCATGATAAAGTGTATATCATGCTTTTTTCCTTTAAGATAATCATACACCAACAAGCAAATGATGCTCATTAACGGGCTCCTTTTTCTGTTTTGAGTCCAGTAATTAGTGTGTGAAAATGGTAAGCATTCAGAAGGAGTCTGTGAAAGTTCAGAGCTCAGCTGCCGTCCTTCACAGTCTGTGAGAAAGCGATGTGTCTAATCGGTAAACTTCCCAGCTCCTCCGTTTCCTTATCTACGTCTAATCAGACTCCTTGTGCCTCGTGTCACAGGTACATAGACACACTGTCTCGCTCCTCTGGAGCAGAAAGCGCTAAGCCTTCCTAACAGACCTACCTAATATGGTAAGTTTGTGTCCAGCATCATGCAAAGGTTGCACCTTGTAATCTCTGTCTCCCCCTGTGGTCCAGGACATATGGTATCAACCACTATGTGTGCTCACAAAGCCACTCTTCTTCCCACTCCATTACACACACATTACATGCAAATATTAGCACATAAACTCTCTCTCACACACACACATACACACACACAGCTTGCGCCACCTGAAAGGTGGCCAATCAACAACATATGTGTTTGTGGCAAACCAAAGGCGAAGAGGCGCCTATTTAATTAGCAGCCCGCTGCTTTTCTGGCAGTGTTATGAGAGAGGGAAAGTGGCTGTGTACTCCAGTCTCAGCTCCCCAATGTTGTCTGGAATCCCCTTCACTGAGTTGGAGCTGTCAGACATGACTCACGCCCACCTGCATAGTCACTGATCACTATCAGGAGACGCTGCGTACTACTCAGCTCCTCGCTGGAGTTAAATATTACACTAATCACTGCTGCAAAACATTCTACAAACTAACAGAAACACATCGGTCAAAAGGCAGGAGTCATAAACAAAAGAGTATTCTCTATCTTTCACTATCTTATCTTCACTGGCTTTAGAAATATGTGATTATTGAGCAGAGCACTGCTAATGCTAACACACAACACACTCATATCTCCCCCTCCCCCTCTTTCCTCACACAGCAGCACCTGCCGCTCTGGTGGAGGCAGGTGTAGATCTTGTCTTGGTTGTGGACGTGGTGTGTGGTAACCTGATCATGGATCCTTTGATATATAGCTGACCCAGCACTGATCTGATCTTCAGAGCTGCAACATAAAAGGATCTCGCACTTCCCTGAGTGAAAGTGAATTCACATGTGGCTCTAATTCTATACATACACAAGCACATAAACTTTCATGCAAACTGCAATATAACAGTATTCTGTGTACACAAACAAAAACAAAACGATTATTTTGTTCACTGTGATGCTGCTTCAGACAGCTTTGTAATTCATTTTTATTACAAATTTATTAACTTCATTACCACTACTTAATTTATGATGTTGTTCAAGGTATCTACCTTCTGCTGAATTAATATGATACATTGAATCATTACAATAAGTAACTATTAGCTACCATAGCTAATAAGCTAATAATAAACTAGCAGCTGGCTTTGGCTAATCTGACTTAATATTCAACAATTATAATTATAGATATTCATATAGCAGGAAACATTTACTTAGCTATTTAATTCCATTTTGTATGAATGCTCTTATACTCATCAATATTGGCTTGTTAGATGGATATTTTTGGAGAAGCAGACTGATCCAAGAGTAATGAAGTGTGCAGTCTCTGTATCAGTAACTTTTTTGATGATGAATGTTAACTCCTTACAGTCCTGAATAGAAAAGCAAAATCTGTACAAGCAGCTAGCATTTTATTTTGTCTTCCAAAGTAGCTGCAGAACACAGTGAAAATATTACGGTTGATTTTTTCCTCGGTTCGATTAACAAGCTTCAGTGTAGATAGAAACATTTATTAATAGTGTGGAGTATAGCTGACTACTTTATTAAAATTGACAGTAGCTTGTAGCTACTAACAATGGCAAAGTCACTTCCACAATTAGCTATGTAAATTTTTTTTTACATTTTCCAGTTCCACTTCTCTAAACAGGCCATGTGTTTCTAAATAAATTTGTTGGTTTATTATGAGTGTACTATAATTAATTGTTTGTTCTTACACCTAATTAATTTAAATCAAATCATCCAGAAAGCTAAATTAAATCATCCAGCAGTTACCAATGGAAAAGTTACAGCGAGACTAATGTAGTGTATACTTATGGAAAGTATGCCAACTATATTTCTACACAAACCATGAGATGTGGAGCAGAAATATAGGATCCACAGTCACAGTCTATATATACGTGTGGCTCACTCACAGCTGGCTGTTGTGTGATTGGGCAGATCAATACAGAGGCAGTGATGGAAGCTGCAGATTGACACAGCTAAAGCATTTTCTCTACATTGCTAGTCATTCTATCACTTCTGATTACGCACAATATCTGTCTCACTGATACAGCCTGGTGATTTGGCCTAGATTCTCACAATCCAAGGATAGAATCTTCCACTTTCTCGGGTTGGCTTCACACGGCGAGTCTTAGCCTGTCATAACCCTTTGATTCTCAGAGTTAGTCTAAAATGTTTTAAAACACATTTTAAATAATCTGATGACCAATTGATATAAAAAGGGTATGAAATAAAAAAGGTGTATACATTTCTAGACACCATACACAAGTATTTGATTGCTGGAATATTATTTAACCTTGATCTAAAAACTGAACTTGATGAAGGGGAAACATCTAAATCTGAGCTACTGGATGATTATTGGACTTTAACAGACACACCTGCAGTATGATTGTGTTCTTTCAGAGTGTTAATGGTTTGTGTATTTTTCTCCAGACATATCTAGCCTGTTTTCTAAAATGAACAAGTATTTTACCGTATATAGAGTTCGGTTACTACCTCAGTTTGAGTGGGATAAAATAATGGGTTTATACAGCTTTATAAAACAGGACATATCTATAATGCTTTACATAAAAGTACATAATAGTCCTAAAATTACTTTGTCATGTAAACAATTTTTAATGTTCTGGATGATTATTTCCTTTGCTGTAACAGTTGTTTTTCTTCTATTTCAAGAGTTTATTGAGCTTGATAATGGAATAGCCTGCAGCTATGGAAACAAGAAGCTTTGTACCTTCTTTTTGGAGATTTTGTAAAACCATAGACTGCTGAATGCTGTCCTTTTACCGGCTCTACACTCTTCTGCATGTTCATGTCAATAAGATGTAGAGTATAAGGATTACGATCAGATTTAAGTGTTCAGATCTGAGCTCTGATGAACATTTGTCTTCTTAAATAAAAAAACATGTATACTGTATCTATAGATCCTGAAAATGAAGTTTATCTTGCAATGCTTACTACTGTGTTTATGTTCATTTTATATTTCCCATGATTTTAGATTTATCCTTTATTTTGCTTCATTTACATATTACCTATTGCTTTGTTCTGGTATTTCCAGTATCTCTATAGACACAACTAAGCATGGCTTGCCTCAGAGGTATAGTTGCAGAGAAAAGGAAAAGGAGATTAGTAGTTCAAGAGATCAGTTTATTAAATGCTTTGAAATACAATAAAATTCTAACTGCATCCTGTGTAAACTGTGAGCCAATAAAGAGCAGTCTACAGGGAGTTTGCTGTCCCTCTTTGTGATAGCAAATTGATATTTGTATTTCTTATAAATATATCATAATTGTGCAGAAATCACTGCCAGCAATGTTGGCATTTTATTGAAGATAAGGAATAAAGAAAATAATAAAGAAATAAACAGAAAAGGCCATTCTATTCTTGAAGAAGCTACTTTGGTTGCAATGCTAATTTGCTTATCAATCATTTTGACTATCTGGCTTGTTCTATCTTGAGGTTTTTAACAGTCCTTTAGGCCTTTAAAAGAGCACAAATCAGCTGAATTCATTTGGGCTGATAACTCTGTCATTAGTATGACAGCTGAAGATTGTCTAGACGTTTGTCTCTCTAGGAGCATGTAAATAAAAACTTTATCTTTCAAAAGATAGAGCTAGACCCTCAAACCACAATAGATATGGATGAACAATCGATGGCCATCTGTAACCAAGACCTTAGTATAAGACAGCCGAGCCAGTTTGCATTATTTATTATCAAAAGATTTTTGGATTTTGTCAATAAAATATATTGCGTTCTATGACTATGTAGTTAACAGTTGGGCCAAACACACTTGGGTTATAACCATATTATGAAGTACTTGTAGTACCTCAAGCAGGATTGTCTTTGGGTATTGTCTCTATTAAATTTAATGATAATGAGGTTTATGTCTAGCATCTACTTATATCTAGTTTATATCTAGTTTTCTACTACATATATACATTTCAAAATGACCTTTGTCTGAAACTGCAATAGTAGCTTTAATTAATGTGCCATCCAAGCACCATTAATTTAAGCATTCTGTTCCCTTTCCTTTTCTCTCTGGTCTGTGTCATGGGGAGCCTCTAGCAGTGTGTCAGGCTACTGATTCATTGCCAGATGGATTGTGAGCTGGATGTTGGAGCTTCTGGGAGACAGCATAAACAGCAGAAGGCTCAAGCACCAGGAGTTCTGAGGCTGAGACTTATCCTCCGTATCCCAGTTGAGAAACATGGATAGCAGCCCAGATATGATGCTCATCCCTTTCTCCATGTCTAGAGCTAGAAAGTGGATTTTGTTTCAAATTTGCTAAGAATCATATTTATATTATGGGCTACTTTTATCTCATGCTTCACTAGTTCATCGCATAACAATGGGAGATAATATGAATGATTGTGTCATAATCATCTTCGTCATTATTTGTATGATAATAGTTTAAAGCAATGTCTGTTTGCCTGCCCATCTTTTGAGGTTTGAACCGTTTTTTCTTGAATATAAGGTGTGATGACCTTGCCTTGCATCATTGTTGCCTTTGCCTAGCCCTCTTTGTTTGACATGACCTGCTCACACTGCTTCACGATTTGACTGTGTTTATTGGTATTGATTGGATTTCTATTTCCATTTCAGGTAATGATGTTTGGACAGAGACATTATTCCAGCAAAGTCACACAGACTGCTGCATCTTCTCAGGGTCAGATGCTTTGCAACCGGGGTCAGCATCTACATCAAATGGCCAATGTCATGAAAGAACCCTGAATCTGTAGAGCGAACCAATGAGTACAAGCCACACCACATCCAGACATCAATGTGACTAACAGTTTGGTCAAAGCTTGTAAACTCAGAACCTCTGCTGCCAGTCTCTTCCAGTGTCCATCCTATAGGACTGAACCAGAAGCCAAAACCAGCCATTTAGAGAGAAGAAACACCACAGGAGCTTTGGATGGTGCTTTTAGTATAGGAACAGAGGAACTCACTGACCACCTGCACTCTCAGAGAAGAAAACAAGAGTTCTGAACAGATGAACTGTTAATGTTCCAATGATTGACAGCAAAATAATTTAATTACCTGTTAAGATTGAGTTCCAAGTCACATTTCACCCTTGCATGGATGGATACAACATTGTCTGATATTCTGAATATAATCCCCCTAACTGGTCCACTGAGTGTCCAAACACACAGGTGTAATGTACATGGGAACTCTTTCATTCATGATCACTCGTCACTATGTTTCCCCATCATCATTCTGTAGGTTCCCCTTGGCTATCCATACATGACCCCATATTTTTTTTTTGTGAACCACATTAACCATTGTCTTTCTTTTCACTTGTCACATCACTCATGTAGAAAACACTAAAACCCAAATGGAAATGGGCATTACAACACGCTATGTCCATCTTTAAGAATTTTTGTTTGTTTATTTTGGTTTTGTTTGGTTTTAGCAGGTTGTTGAATCCCTGATTACCTCCAAAGGTAATCTTTGAATATCCTTCTTTTATTCTAGAGACCAAAACTATAGAAGAATACATTTCTGAAGCCCTGGCTCAAGGTTGCCTCTGCCTAACAACATTCTCTGCTGCTGCAGGATTCTTCATTGTTGAAATAAAGATGGCAGACTCAGACCTGCATACAGTAGGTTTTAGAAGACTGAACCCAGGCACTGTGAGAAACTGCTACCTCTAAAATTATCTTAAAAGCTTGGTGGTTTATATAACCTGATGAAGAAGGGGATGAATAGGAGACTGTCTTCTTTAATAATAACATGCACTATGAGTACCTGGTAATACCCTATGGTTTAAATAATACTTTTTCAGTGTTGCAGGCCAGATATGGCTTCAGTTCTAGAATCATGAATTTCAGTTAAGACAAGTTTGATAGGTTCCTGCTTAATAGATTGTCCTCAGACTGCCTCAGATTTCCATGCTTTTTGCTCTGCTTATTAGTCATCACTACACAGTGCATTTGTGACCAGCGAGTCTGTTTAGTCTGTTACACAACAGAGGGTGGACTCAACAGCTAATGACATGCAGAACAGAATTAGCCAGTGGTGGACTGGAGCAGAATGAGCAGTGAAAGTAAGATTTATGATCAGTATGATTCTAGCAGAATTAGACAAAGACCCACTACTCTGTGGGTGTCAGGAAGTGTAAGCTGGGGAAATGTAGGTGATGGGAAATCTACTAGGACGGTTAGCAAAGAGAAGAATAACTCCAACCTCAGTATTTTGTGTTAGCAAAGTGCTAGCTATGAGCAGTGCCTCCACCAGGCAAGACTGGATTTGCAAAAGGAGCACACACATGCAAGCCGCATAGAATCGATCCTCACTCCTCTGAAACAGCAGTGCTGAATCGACAGCAGCACTTCAGCACCAAGGCCAGCGTACTTTAGTGTGGCTAACAGCATGCTGACTATGACCATCAGCACTGCTGCATGTTCACCTCGACTGGGCATCACGCTGTCCTGGATTATTCACTGATCACTGGACCTTTTGTCTGAAGTCATTAAATAAAAGAAAACTCAAGTAACCTGATCTCTGACTCTGTGCCTTCCATCCGTGTTCCCCTTGTTACGACCGGTTGTCACAAGATGTTTTGTCAGGTCTTGTACTGTAGCTGCAATTAGTTGATGTTGGTTTGTGTGTCTTTCTGCCTTCGGTTTTGTCCATATGTTCATTCGTGTTTCAGGTGACTGGCTCTTTTTTTTTTTTTTTTTGCATTAAGAAGCTCTTTGTTTGATTTTGCGTCATGTTATCTATGTGTACTGTGAATCAGCCCAGTTCTAATAGCCAAGCATGGTCATGCCATAACACTGCCTCCACCATGTTTCACAGATTACTATCGCTTTGGATACTCTTCTCTTCCTATCCTTCTGGGCAGTTTTGGAGTTTTTTTATTAGCAAAGTTTTATCTGGATTTTCCATGCTCGAGCTTTACCAGTGGTTTGCTCCTTGAAATAAACCCAGTGAATCAAAAATTCTCCAACCTTGTAGCTATTATACATGAAGGGTGTATTCAGTGCTGTTATTCTCTCAAGCATAAGAATGACCGTATGTTCATTGTATGGTGTGCCAATAAAAAACAAAGCTTGGCTGAACTTTACATTTAAAAAAAAACGTTTGCATTTGCTGTATATGATCATTTTTATGTAAAATGTCTAGAACAACATTACTCCAACAATTAAGATGCAGTGCAGATGAGATGGTACTTGTTAATGCAGAAATTGGATCATTAATAGTATAGAAAAGGACAATAAATAAATAAAGATCCAGTGAAACGAGAGTGGACTAAAATGCACAAGATTAGAAGAAAATGTGAAGAATAAGTAAGTATAATGTCAAAAAGAGCAGCTGCAGGAGAAGATTGAGTGAGCTGGAGGAATGAGCACCTGATGAATTGCGAGTGTATCTGGCAGGGCTGAGTGGCTGGACTGATGACAGCTTGTGAGTGGGTGGAAAGGAAACACAACCACAAGCAGCAAGGACAAGACACGCAGACTAGGAAAGCCAGCTGGGCTGAAAACATGTGCTCAAACGAATTGGCTATCCATACTAGAGATACACACTGTAGAAATATTCTAGATTCATATGTTATTTTTTTGGTAAGGCTATGGTTATAACTGACATCTTGGAAGTGCACAGATACACCAAGGCTACTTCATAGAGACAGAAGATATTTTTCACTTGTATGTTGCATAATATCCATGTATGCCACTTGTCAAACAGTAAAGTGTGTGTGTGTGTGTGTGTGTAAGAGAGAGAGAGAGAGAGAGAGAGAGAGAGAGAAATGATGATGGTGGTGAGGATGATGAGGATGACGATGATGGGATTAGTTGAATGTACAACCACAGGCAGTAAATCACTGAAGCCCTAAAGAGGAGAGTGATCTGACTTTATGAACTCTCATCCCCCTACTCTGATTTGTGGAGCTGTTGTAAGGTCATGGGCATGTGTGAAGATTTGCTGCAATCACAAGTCTACTGTTCCTGCAACACATAAATCATCCTGGAGACACTGCAAAAAGAGGACAGAGAGAGAGAGAAAGAGAGGGAGGAGAGATGGCAGGAACACTTTAGGAGAAACACCCAAGTGTAGCAGGATTATGTACTGATAAAATATGGGATGACAGGATAGACGAGTTATCAAGTGTTGTCTGATGTGAGGGGAAAAAAAGCTAACATAAAATCTACAGTAGAGATAAGGTCAAGTACAAGGATAGAAATTGTGTGGATAATTTTTTTTATTATTTTTTTTGTATTCTGCCAGCTACAAGAGTGTCACAGTTACCATGAAGTGATTTTTTTTTTTAATTATTCCATTATAACAGTGAATCACACACACACACACACACCACACTATAATGTTACTAAAGATACCTAATATTGCTCCTTACAACAAACACAATATTTCTCCTGTTATCCATTTTAAACCAGTACAGGTGCTGTTTGAGGATTTAGCATTTGCTGTCACAGGAAGAAGAGAGGATGGCTGAATGGAAATTTATGAATCAAACCACCTTGAACCGTAAGTAATGTGATAATGAGGAGGTTAGTTTTCCAAACTGCATTCATAGGCATGAGCAACAAACCTGGTTTTTATTATGATTTGAACTCAACTTTTCTGTATCAATGCAATATTGTGTTAGTGGAACCACACACACACACACACAAAAAAAAATGCAGACCTTCTGGTATTTACCTTATACTGAAATATTCGGTAAAGATTTGTGTATTGATCTTTGATCTGCTTCTCTTCATCTTACTCACAGCACACAGTGTTGACTTTTACTTTTAGAGTAAGCTCAATGTAACGCAACGCAAATTCTGGCCAATATTAAGATGTACAGATAAAAAAACATTGTCGTTCTTTCGACTGCTCCCTGTTCCAGATCGCCACAGAAAAGCATCTGTTCCAGACGCTTGATTTGTCACAAGTTTTAAACCTGATACTCTTCCTGACACAATATTCTCATTTTATCCAGGCTTGGGACCGGTTAGCTCTATCCAGGAACTGAACCCAGGCCATGGAAATAAGAGACTGGGATCCTGCAGCTAGACCACGAGTGAAGCTCGTGTACTGATAGAGAATGTTTGACTGTAAATGTCATATTCGTTTCAGATTTTACAAACACTGGGGCGGCACACTGACAGCAGCTAGGGCTTAACCTGTAGCTGGATTTTAAGATTATATGCTATTTCATTTGGTTGTTGTTGTTATTGTTCTTCAGCTGCTTCCTGTTTGCGTGTTTGTAGTAACCACAGTGGATCTGATCCGTGTACTGGTTTTTGGCAAAGGTTTTAGTTAACACAGCCTTCCTGGGGTTGGGACCAGCACAAACTGTTTACTCCTCAGTGAATGGGCTGGTTCACTGCCCAGTTGTCGAACATGGGCTTGGGTAAAAGAAAATAAATGTATTAAAACTACTTAATTGATTTTTTTCTTTATTAAATGTTTGTGTAAACCAAAAGTGCATTTTTACCTTACTTTCCTGGGTTTAATATAATTTTGAATGTCCTTACAAAACTAGAAGAAAGGAAGTAAAGTTTAGTTAAAAAAAAGAGATGTGGATTCTGAACATAGGAGAACATTATACAAATTTTAATGGCACACATTAAAGATGTTACAGAACTTTGTTCTGTTGGCTTTAAGGCCTAAGACTATTACATTATAAAATGTTTCTAACTTATTTTATGTTCTTAGCTCTGTGTTGATGTATGTAGTTCTGTTTTGTTGTACGTAGCACCATGGTCCTGGAGAAACGTTGTCTCATTTCACTGTGTACTGTGTCAGCTATGTATGGTTGAAATGACAATAAAAATGGTCTGTATTTCTCAGGCAGGTGTATGCTTTTTGTATCTGCTCAAAACAGTTTACTAATTATCTTAGAGTCTGGCAGTTGAGTCTTTATTAAGGTGGATGTAAGTACACTTACCTGGAGTGCTACTTCTGTTTGGAACCGTTTAAAAAGGTTAGTGGCTGTTAAGTAGTAATGATAATGTCATGAAGCATAACAGTAATTTTACTGAAGACACAAGGCAGACAATTTCAAAACATAGGACAAGAGCTTAGTCAATAAACAGGCAGAGGCTGCCGTGTACTCTGGGTAATGCAGTTGGACGCCAAATCAGGTTGAGATTTTTGTCGTGGATTTGAACTGTTTTGCATGAGGGAGACAAGGAGTAGATAAAGTGTTTAATAAGAAATAATAAAAGTTTGATTTTAAGTCTTTTATTTATACAATTTAACTCAAGTTTGAGTACAGTTTAATTCTTAAACAATCACATTTGTATGAGAATAAGAAAGATCAAATTTAAAAGAATTTTTAAATAGCTAAAGACAATGCGATTGATTTAGAATATTTAAAGAAGCGTGCTAGATGAGCCTCAGAAACATGATTGTTATGGGTTGTGTGTTTGTGTCATATTGTACTCAGGACTTCACATACTGCGAATCCTGGACACACTGTCATCTGGAAACAGGGTTATGGATGGTAATGAGTGTGAATGAGTGTTATTTTGGGAGTAAAAAAAATAATGAAGCAGTAGACAGGACACATTAGATATTCTGGTAAAAAAAAAAAAAAAGGAAAAAAAAAGCACCAATACTGTACACACTTGCACAGCCCAGTATTCACTGTAAGCTATTCTGGTCTGGTCATTTAATTGATCCTCATTTGGTTTTATTAACATATTACATTTATTATTTTTATTTATAGCCATGTTTTCATATTTTAGTGTAAATTATATATTTTACTTTTATACCACATCACTGTTAAATTTCTATATGTGACTGGTCACAAATAAAAGATGTTGGTTAATTTGACAGTTGATTAATTGCTGCAAGGCAAATCACAGGTTTATATTAATACAGCTCTTTTAATACCCGATCATATCTGTAGTAACAGCTCATTAACAGCTGTAAAGTTATTTAACAAAGAAAGACTGGCAGGAGTCTCAGCATCTGGGAATAAAAGTCCAGGACTTCTTTACATTTTCTGCCTGGACATTCTCTGTCTTCTGGCCAGAGAACTTTGAGCTTTGTTCGTTTCTGTAACATTTTGGTCTGCTTAACTTGAATGTAAAACTAGAGAACCTGGTAAGGACCTAGTTCCAGAGATGCTCTACATCTTTATATGTCACTATTAATTGATAGAAACAGCAGGATTTAAAATATATATTTTACTACTGCAAATAAAAATACTAATAATATTACTACTACTACTACTACTACTACTACTAATAATAATAATAATAATCATTTATAAAATGTAATTTATCAATAATAATGCTAATTATTATTATTATTGGTCAATTACTTGTATAAGAGAAATGAAAGACATCACCTGTTTGCTTCACACCCTTGGGGTCGAGGGTTTGATTTCCACCGTGTGTGTATATTCTCCCTGTGCTTCCGAGGGTTCCTCCAGCTACTCCAGTTTCCTACCACAGGCCAAAGACTTGTGTTGTAGGTTGCTTAGCATCTGTCTGTGAGTGTGTGATTGTGCCCTATGATGGATTAGCCCCCATCCAGGTGTTCCAGCTGCTTTGTACCTGGAGTCTCCTGGATTAGTCTCCAGGCTCCCTGCTACACTGTGTGGCATAAGTACATCAGAAAACGGATGGAATGGATCCTCCTTGCTTTTTTGTTATTATTTGATTGTGCGCTGATTTAGGTGACGTGTACGCATGTGCATTTTCTCCCTCCTTATCATTATCAAAAGATAATGATAAATATTTATAGGTTTGGGGAGGTAAGAAAGGAGGTTGATGATTTGCAAGGGAAATGTCCCCTTTATTTGATAATGTCTGTTTTCACTCCACAGGAGGGACTCTAATTGCCACTGAAGACATGCAGTAATTTCCACCCAATTTATCATGTGGCACAGCCTGCTGAGAGATCTTATAGACACACACACAAACACACACATACACTGAGTTACTATTACTTTTAGTCAGTTAAGGCCCTTTTTTAATATTCACATTAATCAGCTATGTACATTATACCGAACATGGCCAATCAACCTACTTAAGTATCTCATATTCTGTAATCAACTGACATGCCAGTAAAGAGGGAAGAATGCTTTGACAACAATAACCATGTATGAAAGCAAAACTCAAACAGCCACATGGACTAATTATTATTCATCTGAATCTTTTTTTCTCTTAAAGTGTCTGCAGTGCTGGCTGTGATACTGTCAATAAATGACATATTAATAGTGTATTGTGCTTCCACAATACCTGATGTAGTCAATAGCTTCATTCACTAGGGAATTCCTTGGAGCTCTCAAAATATGATAAAAAAAAAAACAAAAAAAAAACATGGAGGCTCACAGCTTTCTTTGTTACAATTTTTCTTCTCCAAATAATGGAAGTTAGCTACAGTATGAGCTGGTCAACAGACTGTAAATATTGGCAACTCTGAAACAAGTAAAGAAATTTTATGCAGCTCATCCATTTAAAATGATTGTGTTCATCCAGACACAATGAGAAAATCTCTCAAATTTAATCTTGATTTAGTTCACTAGAGGCGTATAATTGGCTACGTATAAAGATACCAAAAAAAAGTGAGTGATATGTTTCAGGAGAAATTTGATCTCACACTCTGATAAATGAAAAGCAATGATTCTTTAGGACTGGGTCATTAACTGGAAAGTTCAAGAAAGTCCAATTTCATGAATGGTGAAGTTTATAAACATCTGCACTGGTGACCATTTCACATCTAGTGAAACGCATTAGGTCAAATTATTCGAGATGCTAACACGTTATTCCACGTTTTCTAAGTAGAACATATTGGGACAGTGTGATAATTAACGTCCTTGTCCTTTCTAAGACCTGAAGGCGATACCTAGAAGAGGGTTCAAGGAAAGATTTTCTTTAAACACACATTTATTTTTGTTTTTTACTAAAATTCTGTTGGAATGATCAAAATTTACTAACTCTGAGTTGATATTAATTGCTCCATGTTCAAAAGCCCATTTTCGAAATGCCTCAACCTCTGTGACATTTCCAGTGTCATATTGTTGGTATGAAACTGAAATTTTGTAATGAAATTCCCTCTTTGTGGTATAAGAAATTCCAAGCTGTAACGAAGGACACCTAGACCACCTAGAGCTCGCTTTCTGGACCTCATCGTTTTGCACAGCACATTTGGAATTTAGCGCAATAAAAACTGCACACACACATTACACACACATGCACTTTATTTATAGACTATATACTATAACTATATTCATATCACAACCGTTATATCATTTTCATATACTGTATTTTTACATTTTGTCTATTTAATTTTCCTCTGTCCTGTCCAGCTAATTCCATTTTAGTTTATTTTATTTTACATTATTGACTTTTTATAAAATGAACAGTCCTAAAAAGCTCTAAATCTCATCGCATGTGGTACTGTATGTGGTTGTTTATGTGACCAGTAAAATTAGAATTAAAATTTGATTTAAATTTAACCTACATATTCAGAGTATAAGAAAACGCTTGACAATATCTTACAGAGAACATATTAATTTACACTAGGAGTTCTTATGTAAGCTGTCAAGCTATCAAACCCATCATGGTTTAAGGTGTTATTCAGTTATATTATTTGGCTCAAGAAACAACACCTCCAACAACTACAACAAAACCATATAATGGTTGTGTAACATCCAGCCCAGACAATCCCATGCCAGACTACCACACAGCTTTGGTTGTCAAGGTCATTTCCTGCTTAACGTGGAATATTAATTACATTGTGAAGCCATAATGTACCTTTGATATCTGGATTGTTTACCTGTGTATGCCCACCATGTCTTTTTTTCTTTGGTCTCATCATTTGGTTTATTTACTTATTTTTTTATTCTTTATCTGGACTATGTATGTTCAATGATTTTTTTTGTTTTTGCCACTTACCCGAAACGTTTTCACCCGTACTAATCAATTTTTCATGTATTCTGTCTGAAATCAGATCACTTGATCAAGTAGATTTAACTTACAATAACAATTATATTTTTTTGCTTCACAAACACAAACTAGAGAACTATAGTTAATTATAACTGAGCTGGTTAGTTGACTATTATTCAGTCAGGATTTTGTAAGTGCTACTCACTTGGACAAGGTGGAGACCCGTTTCTGACTGCAAATACATACACAAACACCACAATAGATTATTATATCTACCAGCACTGCTTGACTGGTCCCACCATCTCTCAGGGTAAGAGGTAGGTATACAACAAGACTCTTTTCTGTTCTGGCACCAAGGTCGTGGAATGAACTTCCTCTAGGGGTCACAGCTGTGTCAATGGTTATCTTCAAATGACGGGTAAAGACCTACCAGTTCATGAAATACTTGAACTAGCACTTTTTTGTTGGATGTGTGTTATATTTAACAAAAACAAATGAAAAAAAGCCCTGAGGTGTTTTAGGCTGATTAGTATTTTAAGTCTGTAACTTAGTGAACCAGAGTTAATGTATTCAAGAGACTTAAAAGCGTGCAAATAAAACGTTGCTTTTAATTGTGCTTATACTGTATAGCCTGTATGTACTGTATATGTTGCTCAGTGCTTAGTCTTCAGAGTAGGCTCCAACCTCAACAGCTGGGCTGGAGATTCATCAGTTTGGGAGAATTCACACAAATCCCTGAATTCCATTTTGCTACATAACAAGTTAGCAAAAATGTTTTTTTTTTTAATGTTCTTTTAAATAGGCTAGCTAGACAATTAATTCCAAAAAAGCTTTAAGTAAAGGTAAAACTTACAGCACTGTACAGGTTCAAGACCAGCATCTGTGTTTATTCACATAAGACAAGAGCTTCTCTGCACAACAGCCACTACTTCAGCTAGAACTCTGCACAGCATATATTGCACATATTGCATTACATCTGCACTTTAGTTACAATAGTCATAAAGTTCTGCAAATATACAGTACATCTATTTTTCCCCCTGTGCTTGTACTTCTTTTATTATTGTAATTTATATCATTTTAATTTTTTAATATTGTAACTATTTCTTATTGTAGTTTTATTCTGCTTTTTATGATAAGGGCAGTTGAAAAGTATTTCTACATGCCATACAGTGGGTTGTTCTTTATGTGATATATTTAAATTTTTGAATTTAATTGTTAAAATAAAATAGACTATTTAAGATATAGTTCTGAGAAGGCAAACAATAACATGATAACAGCATACATATTATTAAAAATTAAAATGTTAAAAATGTTATTGCTCAGTCTACATGATTCCACCATTTTGGGTGAAATGCCACAGTTCAGAGAATGGCAAATGGTTAAGGTTCAGAGGATTTGTCGCTCCAAATTCCACCTGTTAAACTGATATACATACAGTATAAGGAGTTCACTTTCGTCTAGGACTCGTGACTCATAACAAATGGTACTAAAGCCTAAAGCACAAGGAATATTACAGAATCTGGCAAAACACAGTCATTATTGCCAGAGCTTTATATCACATTAGAGCTCTGCCATGTGAAGGCATCCCTTCATAATGAGACCGTGCTCAGTGGGGTGCAATTCATTAATGTGGCCACTTAGCCAGTGTGGCAGCAAGACGCTTACATTTTGAATATTACACATTTAATCACCACACTACAGAGAGGCCAGAGACACACAAAGCGTGTGAAGAAAATGCAGCTGTCTTCAAATGTAGCGATCAACACACATCAGTGGTCTGTGGCCTTATGACAGATGACACAGAATTGGACAGAAAAAAGTCCAAAATATTACAGTTTACAGATACAAAAATGTACAAATAAAACAAAATAATGTAATAACAAATATACAGAACATATTTTTCCACACATACTGTAGATACACATAAGTGGTATACATATTTACCTGAAAGTGCTGCATAAATTCAGACACTTTTCCTATTCACATTATAAAATATAGATTTAATATACATTCGGGTGAAGAGTGCACAATAGTGTATGATGAGTGTGGCTAAATTTCATAGCAATATGAGATTGCCTGAGGCCTGTGTAGACCGATATGTTGGCTGGAGATCAATCTGAGGAGAGTATATTGCCAGCTGTCAGTCTCTACCACACATATATTGTATCATTTTCTCCATCATTCATCATGCACTGAAAAAAAAATTACTGTCACTTTTGTTTTATTTTTTATTTTATTATTATAGATTTTTAATTTACTTTTCACTTTACTAAACCCACCCTAGTTCATAGTAAATCAGGAATGCAAGTAACTAGATTATGTTAATTATTTCAGTTAAAAATGTAGTACTGTTGTCTTTAGTTAACAAGCGTTTGTTTGGTCAAATTAACAGTTTGTGTAAAACGCAAAACCCCGTAAAATTGGATCATTGCGGGTTCCGTAGCTGCTCACGGGAGGCGGAGCAACGGAAGACAAACAAAAGCGTAATCCGCAATGAGGAGAAGATCGTGACTTTGTTAGGTTTCCATATTTCATTTTAAGTCTTTGCGATCCTGATATAAATACTGCGGTTTTATTATTTTCTCTGTCAGTACTGGAGTTTGTTGCGTTTTAGCGTTTAGTATTTTTTATTTTTATTTTAGGCAATTATGCAATCTAGGCAAGTATATGGTAGCGTAGGACTGCAAAATACTTATAAAAAATATAAGTTACTGAAGCACTATAAATTAGGGCAGGGATTCACGGCATTCATTTCTCGCGCATTTATTCCGATTGTTTCTGCAGATTTAAAACATGGAATGTGCTACACAGCAATCTTAATCGTTCCCATGCTGTCATTTTTTTTGTTCTTGCAGCGATATAACGCAAGAACGAGAATATTGTAGTAAAATTAGTAAAAAAAAAAAATATAAAATAAAATAAATCACCTAACAACAATGAAACAGTGCCTTGCATGTTTGGGCACTGTTCTTTACAGACAAATGTGTATGGCATATTAAAGTCCCACACAGAAAAGTTGAATATTCTGGAGTTAGACATAAATGTGGCTAAGAGTTAGATTTGAGGACTT
>JAOTRN010000048.1:8345773-8358955 GCA_028566695.1 Bagroides melapterus
GAACTATTGTTCCCAATCGGTATGAAAAAAAAAATGAACACACACACACACACTCTCTCTCTCTCTCTCTCTCTCTCACACACACACAAAACATCCTGTATTGTTTTCAAACTTACTTGTATTGTTTTTACCTCCTCTCCCTGCATCTTATTAAAATGATTTTGATAGAATTATTTGTTGGAGGAAAGTCTCTTTAAAATCTAAATGGTGTCTAGAATAATCAATTCAAATAGAGATACATGATGCATTATTTGACACATCTCCCTGAAAGACTCATCATTTATTAAGTTGCATCATAGAAATCCTGTGTATTTGTATTATGTGTGTAAGTGTTTTTGTGCATTTGTATACATAATCCAAAGCAGGTCATCAGACCATTCCTCTTAATTTTTAACAAGTGATTAACAATAAATGTGTCAGAGATACACGAGAGTGTAGTACGTTGAACGAGCTTGAGTTTACAGCACAGATGTTTAAAGAGGAGACACAAAGAGGCTTAAACACATGAGTGAGTCAAATATGAACTGACAATTAAATCCTGAATAAATTCCTCATCAGAGGTATCTGGATCGATGCACGAAGCCATTTTATCTTTTCTTTATGGCTGTACACTGAAAAAAAATGGAGTAGAATTTACTTGAAAAAAAAAAAACGGATGTTTGTGCAAATTGGCTATTTAGCAAACTCATCTCTGTAACGTTATATTAACGTTATATTAATGTTAACGCGATAACTATTTAACCACCAAGACTGAAGACAGCTTAATATAGCTCTGTGCTTTTCTGCAAATGTAATTAAATATTTCATAGTTTACTGTGTAAAAATCACTTTCATTTTTTTGCATTAGTTCATTAGATGACAAAACACTATATAAATATTACTTGGGCAGTTCCAATTGAATTTACTTATGTATTTAAGCACAGTAAATTAAAACGAAACCTAAAGTAGATTAATGAATTAAATGTGACATTCTGAATTAAAAATACAAAATAGGATTTGTTTGTAAAATGTCCTTAAATGAAGCTATATTTATTTACAAGGTCAAAGAAAAATAATTTTTTCCGTGTAAGCTAATGGCTGCAATTTTACTAATTTCTTGGAAAGATCTTATTTTCATAAGTGAAAATAATAACTTTTCACTATTAAAAAAAAAACCTACTGTCTTTTCAAATCAATGACTTATCAAGGTCTTATTTTTAGTGAAAAGCCCAAACAGAATCCTGAATAAATCACATTATTATACAGTCACAGCTTGATCCTCTTACGTGGGTAAATAAGTGTCATATTGTCATAAAAATACTGCTCAAATAAAATACCCTTTGTTTATGTCAGAATGTTCAAAATGTTTAGAATATTGAAAAAAAAATTCAGGTGGTTTGGGTTAAGAAAAAAGTTTTCCTCTTCAGGTTCAGTATGGAACTGTAACAGCTACCAGCCATGTGAGGAAATACAGCCTTTATTAGGGTTTTTTGTTTGTTTGTTTGTTTTTTAATAGAACTTGCACAGAAATACATGAGCATAACATCAAGACACATAACAATTGTCAATAGTCAAGTAATCATCTCCAACCAAGATTACACACACTCACCGTGCACTAACAATTTCTCCTCTCTTTTGGTCTGCCATTAGCTTTCATCAATCCTAACCATTGTCTGTTCTTACACAACACACAGTGTCTGATCTTCTCGTTCATTTCCTATTCTCTCACCGTCTCTGTGTCTGCTCTGATGCAGAATGTTACATCAGAACGTTATCTTAATATAAGATTCCAATGAATGTTGCTGTTAAATCTCCATATTTACAACACAACACGTATTAAAGCAGTTTCTTCTCTCACAAAACCGAACGCAGGGGTGCAGAGAGGAAATTATTCCTCTTACATTGCGTATATTTGAATATTTGTGAAATCACATTTGAATATCTCTTTTGAAAGGACGAGTAAACAATTAGAAATACAATCATTGAAATATTACATTGTCCATGACTGGTCAGCTTAACATACAGAAGTTAAATCACTTAAAACAATTTCATCATTATTCTGTTGAAATAATTTCAGTCATTAATTCTGTAAAGTTAAAAAAAAATCATATTATATTCTGTTAAAAAACACCAGCAATAAAATAATATCTAATAAAAGAGATTCAATTTATTACAAAAAATAAATCACTATTATTACACAACACTGTCCTGCAGATACAGGCCAAAATGCAGGGACTATATGAAGCGACATGAAGTAATTAATTCTTCATTAACATTACGTTACTACTATTAGCTACAAAGAAATACTGGTTAATTATTCCATTTTTTTTTCATTTTCACCAAAACAGTAATGTTTTTTCATTGTTGCTGCTAAACTACTACCTAATTTTTATTATTTTATCATTTTAACTAATAAAACTGATAGATGTTATAAACCTTCATCCTGCTCTTCTCGCTGATGTACCTCTTCCAAACCTTCAGTGTCTATATAATAATAAGCAGGTCTCAGTTTTTATTTTATTTACCCGGTAAAACTCTGATAAAAGAAAGGGACGTAAACACTTATAAATCTACAAGGTTCTCATGTAGTAATGTTCAGAATATTCTTCATTAACTGACTCACTCAAGAGATATTTAAATTAAACTTTGTCCTGCTAGATAACATGCTTTCTGGTTTCCTGTGGCCAGTGGTTCAGATGTTCGGGCACTGAGGTCTATAAATCAGTTAGAGGAGAGAGGATTGACTGGAAATTTCTAGAAACCTACATTTAAGAGGTTTGATAAGGTTTCTGCCAACTTTTCCAATATTTGCTAGATTTGCTATGTATACAGCCATTTAATCAGGAGTCCTTACACATCTTCATCCTGAATTCTTGTACAAGTTACTAAACCACTGTCTCGCTACACAGACCTGATAAAAAACCCCTGTGATGAATCAACATTTTAATACTTTTAGTCACAAATAAAAGTTTTTTGCCTTGTGAATGAGAGTGATGCAGATGCAGCAGATTCCGTCTTTTAGATATATTAGCCACCACCAGGGCAGGTGTTCTTTGCAGTCGAACACATTTGATTAACAATTTGAAATGGAATTTTATCTATATTTTGCTCAGAGGATACATGCTATTGAATGTCAATGAAGTGGTGTCCATAAGAGCTAAAATAGAATGACGTGAGGTTCTGGATTCACTGCGAAGTTTAATTATTACATTCAGTGTTTTCATCACCATCATAAAAGCTGTATTGTATTTCTACCTGTTATTCATGCATGAATCCACTCAGACTTCAACAAAAGAACTACAACAAAATTCGAACATGTATCTACAAGCACATTAATCACCACTTTGCAATCACTCAGCACTCTGTTACAAATTGTAGGATGACATCATGCTAAGGATCTGGGTGCGTGTTACTGTCAAACATCGCTGGATGAAGTCATTCCAGGTGTGACTGAGTATTTAAACATGTCTAAAAAAGAAGACCTTTGATAAAGCTGGAGGCAGTTTGGAATGAAATGGAAATGTCGACATTTTCTGACTATTCTGACTTTGGAAAAAAAAAACACTTTTAAGCTGGGTTGCTTTTCCAGACCAGACTGAGATGATAGTGAGTAAGTTCAGAAAACAGAGCTCTGTGCTGTTTTTATAGGTTATAATCAGAGAGTGGGGCCTAGGAAACTTTTTTCTGGATATGTTGTTTCCACTGTTCAGTATAAAACAGACCCAAACAGCAGATGCTCATTGATTAGTGAATTGTTTTAAATGAAGGAAAATAAACAGAGCTAGAGGAGGAGTGGAAAATTAAGGGTGGGATAATGAGAGAGGTGAAGGTAAACAACACTCGTCTGGAAGACTCTGATCCATTCTTTTTGTTTTTATAGTTCTGTTAGAAACTACGGTATAAAATATAGTGAGAAGTACTGTATTGTGTTTTGACTTCGTTCATCAGTACGTTGTCAGACGCAGTCCTTGGAAAGACCTTATGTAAGTGTCTGGAGTGTTAAGTCTGTGGGTGAGTGAAAAACTTATCGACTAAAGGAATCTTTATAATAGAGGACATGCTACATATATCGACTCATGATCATCTCAGCAACTAGAAACAATGCCTTTTAATTACTCCCTGCTATGAGAAAAGATATGAGGAGAGCATATATATGTGTATGTGTGTGTGTGTGTGTGATTTTTTTTTGTTGGGTGTGCTGTAGTGGAGATCTTGCAAAAAAAACAACACATTAACAAACAGACAAAAGCAGCAATAAATCATCCTGTGAGCTTTCAAGCATCATAAAGTCTACCTGATGCAGAAATCCGCAGCACAAGGTCACCGGCAGCATACATGATCCGCAACCAGTACAAACGAGTACATGAAAGAAAACTACAATCAGTGAGTGCATAATGAAAAATTTGTGCAGTCCGAGAAAATAAAAACATGCAAATATAGTATGATCATTTAATTTTTACCCAGAATCAGTGGCAGCTGCGATTAAAGCTGTACTGTGGTGTTTTTATTTCCTTTTCTATTATTGTACAACACATATTTATCAAGTATATTTGAGTATAATTGAATATTTAATTATATTTATTTCCATCCTATACATCAGAATATGTTCCTTACATCTTAAAGCAGATGTCACTTTTGTCCATGTTGCTATTAAGATATCTGTGTTCCTAAAACTCCTGTCCTGTGAGCCCCAATAGTAACCCATTTTCACAGTCATGTAAATCTTTTCCTCTTACTATCTTGATGCAAATCCATGTGGGCCTGTTCAGTATTTTTATACTGGTCTACAACTACAAAAAATGTCTTGTCTATATACCATATGGCAGGTTGGTGATTGTGCTACCACGCTGTATTCTGGTCTAGAAACCTTTCTGCTTTTCATATTTCTCCATTCATGATGAACATTTTTACTTTAATATGAAACACATCTGTATATTTGTTTTAAATCAAAACCAATATTTATCCCACCGACTGCTTAAAAGCACAAAACATCTCCACAACACAATATAGTTGTAAGCAGCCCCTTAAAAACAGCACAAGGTTACTGTAAGTATAATAAAAAGAAACATATAACAATAATCATATTATACATATCCATGAGATCAGGCAGTCACAAATTACAAAACAACAATATGTGATGGATAAGCATGCTGATATTATTGTTAATACTACAGAATTAACACGACATAACAGCACATCCTCAATTACTGCAAAGTTAACCCTATGTTTATTCCTCTTAAGGAAAGACATTTACCAATAATTTGAGTCCTACTGAACCTTCTCCATCCCTGTCTCCGTCTATCTTAGCAAGGTAAGATTAAGCCACTTCTATTTGCTTGAAATCAGCATGTTCCCATGGTGCTGATTGTGGTGTAGTTAAACTTAGAAACAGATGCCCCAGTGGCAGTGACATCATCATCTCCCTCACTGAAGCTCCGTGGCCGGCATGATCGGCAGCAGCAGGAGAAAGTAGTTAGCAGAGCCTTGCGGAAGCGCTTGTTCATGAAGCAGTAGATGATGGGATTGACGCAGGCTGAAGTGTAGGACAGGAGGTGAATGAAAGAGATCGGGGCTCCAGAGAGAACCCTGTGGGCAGAAGGCGGATGGAATGCCTTCCAGGTATTAACAGAGTACAGGGGCATCCAGCAGATGAAGAACATGGTTACAATAACAATCAGCATACGGATCACACGCCTTTTGGCCATGAGCTTGGTCTCAGAGGCATTGCTGCGAGGACGGTCCACCTTGGCAGAGGCTGCCAGGGTCAGAGTGGACATCTCCATGGAGTTGGGGCGCTTCAAGACCTGAATATAACAGCCATCTCCATGATCAATACCAGATGAGAAGGTGGCAGTTGTACCATTCCTCGTTCCTGGGGAAGGTACATGATTAATTAATCAGTGTACAGCAGGACATACACTAAACGAATTACAATATGTCAACAATGAAACGACTACATGTTGTACAATATCTGAAAAGTTTGTTTTAATAAGTCAAGCTCCTTTCTGTAGCAGGAAGTCATTTGTTTCAGTCTTTTACTCTCTTAAATAACAGATTCACAAAGTTCTCAATACCCTCTATTTTATATCCAAATATACCATACACACTCACAAAGTAATATTAGCAAATATGTCAAAAGGAAATATGACATTCAGGAAATCCATTTAATTGGCAATTGGGCATTAATAAGTAAGCCAGTGGCTCTGGATATGGTAGAGTAATTTTAGAAGATGAACTATAAATGAGTCAAAAGGAAATTGAGGTTTATTTATAGCTTTAACAGAACACTGATTTAATTACTACTTTAATAAAGTAAGCACAATCTAGGCAAAACAGTAGCAACTAAAAGGTTATGGCAATTCAGCTCAATTATGAATTTACTGTGATACAAAATACTCTGCAAACATTCGCATTTCCATATGTACTAACTGAAATATAACTATATTTAACTGTGACATACATGCAAAGGAACTGTACAATAACTAAATAGTGTTGAATTAAAAAACAGTCCAAAGTGTTTGTTATTAGCTTGTGCTCATTAAAACATCAAACATATATAACGGCCGAAATGGAAGAAGCGGGTCTCACCGCTATGGCTTTTCTTCTGCTCCATTTCAAACTGTATTCCACAATACAGCTCTCGGGAGATGAGCCCATAAGCAATGGTCATCACTACACCAGGTATGACAAAGAGAATCAGCAGCAACAGGATGCACCTGGAAGAAGAACAAATCCAGAGAAGCATTAGTGCTGAACTTTCACGATAATAAATCTGAAATGTGTGGCATTTGAATTTGATTCCAGAAAAACACATTTCTTTTACACAATCATTTGAGTTTGGGTTACATTCTTTATGGTCACACTGCCTGGACCTATACTGTATAATAGTGCTTCAGAGACTATAAATATTCAAGTGGCTCAGCACCTTTCAGAATGTCACTGAACTATAAAATGAAAGAAAACAGATGAATTATGTTTTGCTTCTTTTGCATTCATCTGTAACTTCTGGAAATGAGTAAACAACAGGGTACAAATGTTTACACATCTGAAAATACATCTGGATTAAAGGAAGTAACAGTGATATAGAAAAAAATATGATTCCTACTAGGGTTGTGGGGTTGTTTTGTTCATGGTTTTGCACATATTCATATATATGGCATTATGTCAGGTCCTGGAAAATTTTAGAGAAAAATCTCGCTCTGCTGAAAGGCTAAAGCTCTATCATCTTCTGCCAAGAATGGTCCAATTCTTTTTCAGTCCAGCGGCTTGCATAAAAACCACACAGAACACTAAAACATTTGGATCCTGCCCTAAGCTCATTAAAAACATATGGAGCAAACTGAAGAATCATTCTTTCACGTTCCTACATCCTTTCCCTTATCAAGAATACTTCTTTTAGTTGGTGTATAGATTTATTATCATTTATCCACTTTAAAGAAAAAACTAATAAATGGTTTAATTTTTTTTATTTAACTTGTTCAAATTACCTGGAACTTTTGTATGTACTTTATGTAAGTTCATATGAAGAGGATAAAACAAGATGCAAAATTAGCAACAGGACAATCTGTATACAGCTTTGAATCAAATACAGTTGATATATTTTTATCACTCAGAGAGCCATGCAAGGCAAGGCTTGGGAAGAAACCCATGCACAGAAACATAAATAATGCTGATTAAAACTCATGCATCTAAGGATGCTAAACCAGAGCGTATGAGAGATCATTACAAAGAAAAGGAGGACAGCAATGATGCCATTGTTGTTTCTAATAAATCGATTTATATTGATATAGCATGAGCATGTGCTTTCAGCTTGTTGACCTGTCGAATCCTTGCTAATGCTAGCTCTAGATATCTTGCTAACTGCAGCTGAAATATCTGATTGTATGGGTTTGTGTAGAGTGGCTGGAAGGCTCAAGGAGTAAATAAAAGTATTCATGCTATTGAATATAATCTAGGCCAATCTTGCCTAATATATAATGCTCCTTAAAAAGGCAAAAGTAGAATACATTTGTAATAGAAGTTATCTGGCATGCCTAATTTCATTCTAAATTCAGACTTTGTTGCAAAATTCATGGCGAACTATATTATTCTTTATGCTCCATTCATGTGCTGACAGAATGATCCTACTTCCCACTCCTGAAGTGATAATTACGTGTATGTCATGTTTACATGCTTTGTGGTTAGAAAGAGCGTGAAACACTGATGATGCCAGGTTGATCCATACTGTACATAGTTCTTTTTTCTTTTCTTTAACACATATTACTTATTAGTTAGCTAGCTTGTTGATGATAATTAAATTTTGATCACATACAAATGTACAAAATGCATAGAATGGGTGCGGATCTACATAAGAGCAAGCATTACAAATTAGCTGCATTTAGAAAAATGAGCAAACAAACTCTACTCCAGTATGTTGAACATTTCGGACTCCTCACATCTGAGTTTCCTACTTGTAATTACAACTTTATGAGTCATTCATCTGCAACTTACTAGTCAGGAAACTCATAACTCCATCACATTTATGTTTTCATTTGCTGTACATAAGATGAAATACAACACAGTGAAATGACTCACCAAGCCTGCTTCACCTGGTCTTTGGGCCAATCGTGGCGGCACATATGTGCGGTGATGTTGTTAGGTTTGGAGTAGCTTACGAGTGAGGAGAAGATTGGGTATGGAGTCATGAGAAGGAAAGACAGAGCCCAAGTCATAGCGATAACCTTGTACGCATGGGAGCGTGTCTGCCAGGCCCGCGACTTCAGAGGATTACAGATAGCACTGTATCTCTCGATTGCTATGGCCACAAGACTGAAGGTGGATATGCTGACAGAAATCCCTATGGGAGACAGCAACAGATTGACATTTCAAAGAGGAAGCACATCATTTGCATGGATTTGAGGTCGCTCAGATGTTTGAACACTTGATTCACTGATGACTCACTCACATTAGCACACAATCACACTGACACTTTAAATTGTGTGGAGTTTAATATCAGAGGGCTGCATAAGACTAATTCATTCAAATCTGCCATTTCATTTAGCATTTTATGAACAGTTAGCATTTATTTAAAATTTATTGAGCAAATTACCTTGAGGAATTTAAAGACACTAAGACATGCAGCGCAATTTACGTTCAAGGCTTTTACTCTGATATACACCTTGCGGAAGAACATATTAACGTATGTTGTATGGAGAGAGAGAGAGAGAGAGAGAGAGAGAGAGAGAGAGATACAGGCTGATGTAGTGTGTAATTCATTTTGCTCTCTATGATCTCCAAACATAGAATATAAAAAGTCCACACTGGGCAGAAACCAATTTGAAAGACCATCTAGGAATGCAGTAATGGGTTGAGTTTCTCTACTTGATAAATAGTGTGCTAAATATCTTGTTTCTTTCATTATTGCTGTGTGGCTTTGATACATGAAGAAACCCACATAACCAGGAGACATTTTTCATTTCACTGCCAAAAATCTCTGTGTTGCACCTGTAACTGTGATCAGATGGACCTTCTTTTCACTGTGTATGAATCACAATAAACTTGAGTTTGAATCAGTGAATCAGTGGCTAGAATAAGATGAAATCTTATACCCATGAGATATGCCACGATCTTGCACATGGCAGCTCCAAAGATGAAGTCCTCCAGCAGATTTGGGATGAAAGTGAAGGGCATGCAAAACACAGCCATCATCAGATCACTGACAGCCAGAGAGAGGAGGAAGGAGTTGGTGACTGTTCGCATTCGCTTATTCACCACCAAAACAACAATGATGAGCAGGTTGCCAAAGACACTGAGCAGGAAAATCAGAGAGTACAGCAGAATCCGCACCGAATCCATTTCTGAAATAGATGAGATGAACTAGATCATATTAATAATAAATGGGCAAGTTGGTTGAATCTCCTGTGAGTAACAAAAAACAGTTCAGTTTTACACCAACAAATACTCTGTTCCTAAAGTTAATTAATGTTGTTTTCTCATTTATGATAGTCTTGCATTCAGGACGTTCTACTTCCTGTAACGCATTTCAAAATCAATAAATGCAGGTTCAAGCCAGAAGCTCTCAGCCCTCAGACACAGTGATCTGTCGAGAAATTGCCGGATGCTATCATAAATAAAGTCTGTCAAATCATTTCCAAGTGCAATATAGCATAGTAGCACTTACACAATTTAAACCTGAGTCATTATGTCCTTGAGACACTGAAAGCCTTTGCTCAATATTTACAAATAAATCAACTCTGATTTCTTAAAATAAATTGAATTTCTTAAAATTTCTTAAAATTTTTAATTTCTTAAAATATTTAAAAAAAATTTAAATACCTAAGTGTAGAAGAGTGAAAGTTCATGATGCGGTTGAAGTAGATTTAATGATTTTAGTATTTTCATTGTTATTTATTTAATTTTATATCATTTCCATTTATGTACGTATGTCCTTGTGCGACTTCCTGTACAGCTCTCGTGTAACGTTACGGTTTATATTTCTTTGTAAATAGACACAGTAAAATACATCTTATTTGCATTTTGCATATTGTTTCACGCTTAGGAATTTAACTGCCATATATTATAACCTGAAGATGTTATTAATGTTATTCAATGTTCCATTTTAGTGGTCATGTTTTTCTGTATATGTAAAGTACTGCTGAATTAGAACTTACGCACCGTATCAAGCACCGTATCGAGTTTCATACCACAATAATTCATTTCCCTCCGGTTGTTAATCCCAGTGTAATTAAGCTTTGACGTATGAGAAAATGCAGCACTAATTAGTAGCTGTAGGAGGAGCTAGCACTTTAAAGCTACAGCTAAGGAAAGATACTAACATTTAAACAGGATCCTAAACATTAGCTGTTTATCAGAAAGCTGAAAATCAGTATTTAAATAGAGCAAGTATAAAAAATTTATGGTGTGAGATTGAATTGAGATTCGTATAAGATAATGATCTCAAAATCTTACAGTGTAAATACATTAATAGTCCATAATTTCTGTTTGAGGAATTAGATCAAAAGCTTCCAAAGCTTGAGCTATTAGTGTTGATGAACAATTCGTTATAAGGTATTGATGGCATAATGAAAAGAATTGTGAAAAGATACAACTATTTATCTCTTTCTAAAACAATAATCTTACAGTTTTAATTATACTACTTATTATAATATTATAATTATAATATTATTTTGTGTATTTTGATAGGAAAATGTTTGGCTAGTCGATCTGCTTCAGGCGTATTATAGCCTCGATTATAGTATGTAATATTTCTTATAGATATGTGACTGCAGAAGGCTGAGTTAATCAGTTTGAGTAGGGAGGATTACGGGATACGAGGGACTCTGTTCTGAGAATTGCTCACTGAGTTATTGCAATCATTCCAATACTTGAATGTGTTGGCTTTAAAATGAATTAGTCAGTTGTTATTACTTGGCTTTACAATATATATAGTCTACACACCCTGGTTAAAATGGCAGGGTATTTTATATCGTAAATGAAAGCAAAATAATCATGTCAGAACTTTTTTCCTCTTAATGAGAAATTACAACGTGGAAAAAAAAGTGAAAACAATCAGAAACATTTAAAGGAAAAACAGGTGGAAATATAAAGAATTAAGTATGCACACCCTTTTATAATTGGTGCTGTGGTTGTGTTCAGAATGAACCGATTACGTTCAAACTCATGTTCAAAGGCAATTATCATACAGCTGTCATCATTTACGATTCTGATTAACCCCAGAAAAAGATCTGCTGTTTCTGTAGGATTTTCTTCACATCCTATTGGTGTCATCTTACTGCTGAATCCATGGTCCACAAAGAGCTTACAAAGCATGTACACAATCTCACTGTTGAAATGTATCGATCAGGAGAGATCAGCAGATAAAAGAATTTCCAAAACATTAGATGGACCATCGAACACCATGAAGTGCAACACCCTCAACAACAAAGAGAGAAAAATTTGCTTTGTAGTGCCAGACAAAATCTTACCAGTGAATAGGTTTTGGTGTGTGCACACTAAAATATTTGTTCTTTTATATATTAAACATCATTATTTGCCATTGATTATTTAAACATCTCAACCTGCTATGTTAACAGCGGTGTGTAAACTTCCATTCTACCTCCCATTATACTGTAAGGCTGCACTAAATGAGAAACTAGTATGCATTTGCATCATATACAAGTATGTGCGTATAAAGACATCCTTTTAAAGTGTTTCTGTAATACATTATTTTCTTTTGTGCCTGAGGAAGTATTCGTAAATCGATTCCAGCTGTGATACATGATAAAATGTGCTTTTACTCCCAGTCTGAACATCACTGGCAAACAGCATGATTACAAGGTACGACGGGTGTCTCGAAAGCCATATAATTTACCAATAGACAGTTAAATTGCTAAAAAAAATCAACTGAATATATAGGAGTTTTAGAATCATGATCCTGAAGTCATGGTTCCTTACAACTGTACCTAGAGAATGAATTTATTGTGTTCTTTGTTATAAGATCTTATTCCTGATCCCTGTTTTGACTGTGTCCTTTTTCTGTTTGTTTTCTGTTACAGACACAAGAGAAACAGTCTGTAGCACATTATCAGATACTAACCCAGCTAAAGAAGAACGAGGAGATTAGTAAAAAGTTATTAAAGTGTGCAGGCTAAATTAAAGGCCAAGGAACATACTGTTCTGGAAATGTTCCATTTGCCATTTTTCCTCTGTCAAAACAAGTCAGCTGACTTTATTATCATTTGAACCATATACAACTGGTACAGTACACAGTGAAATGAGACGATACTCCTCCAGGACCTTGGTGCTACACAAAAACACAAACAACTACACGAATCAACACAGAACTACATAAATAAATAAGACCTACAAAAGACTATATAAAGCACATGTGTGTAAATAACGCAGTCCAAGCTCTGGTATTGAGGTGTCTGGTTGCTTCGGGGAAGAAACTGCCAGATGGAAAGAGGGTCAGGAGTGGTCATTTTACAATGCTGGTGGCTGTACAGGTGCCACATGTGGTGTAAATAAATGTCTGTGATGGAGGAAAGAGAGACGATCTTCTCAGCTGTCCTCACTATCCACTGCAGACTCCATGCCATCCGAGACGTTCCGATTTTCAAACTGCGGCAGCAACACAGCTACTGTCGGGGGCAGGGGCGCTGCTAGCAATTTTGGGCCCTATGAAAGAACATGAGATTGGGGCCCCTACCACACCCAATCTACATC
>JAOTRN010000048.1:8371009-8382800 GCA_028566695.1 Bagroides melapterus
GATTTCCTTTTGACTCTGTTGTAGGGATGATGTATAAAAGGTTCAAATTTAGGAAAGCACCAACATGATAAGGCATTTTTCTTCATGGTTGGAAGGGTTTCTACGTTCACTCTTTATTATGGAGGCAAAGTGCACAAGTTCCAGCAAGAAGTGCACTTTGTCATAGAACGTCCAGCTTAACAATTAACATCTGATGGGGCTGATCACATTCTGACAATTTCAGCACATTATCTTCTTCTTCATTATTATAGTAGTATTCATCTTAGGAACAGTATTATTATTATTATTATTATTACTATTATTATTCAATTTATTTTGGTGGCTTTTACTAGACGAAATAGTCTAAATGCCCATAAGACTATCACTAAAGTTACTAGGAAGATTCAAATTTTATATTCAGTTTAATTTTATTTAGAATGAACGTCACAAAGCTGCTTTAAAGGAATCTAGATCTAGACTTCGAATCCCTAATGAGCAAGCCAGAATATGATTAATGATAAAAATGTATAAACATCTGAAAATTTAATGAAGTAGGAAAGAATGACTAGAATTTTTGGGGCAGAATTTCACAAAACCACTACATACATCAACCAGTATTTTTGTTTTAATGAATTTCTAAATCATCTGCAATCTGATATAATAGACGTTCCCCATGATTCAAGAACGTCATTCACCACACCTCTCTGATAAGCTCTGCATGTTGTTATAGAGTGTTGTAAAATAATTCAGCAGTTAGGAAATGATGGGTGTGCAAATTTGATAAGATTGTGATAATATAGTGTAACGACAGACTTCAGACTGAAGCTTGGACAGTGACTGTATAAAACTTTTCTTTTTTTTTCTCTTAGGAGAATAATGGCTGGGGCAAAACCTCGAGTGATTGTACTTTCCAAGCGTGAGGGTCAGACCTATGGTTTTTACCTGAGGGCTGAGGAGGGGGTAGAAGGTCATTTGGTTCGGGCCTTGGAGATGGGAGGTCCTGCAGAACTAGCAGGTCTAAAGGATGGAGATCGCATTATCAGAGTCAACGGAGTCTTTGTGGACAATCTGGAACACGTTCAGGTATAAACTAGATTTTAAGACTATAAACTTCTTGTACATCTATAACAACAAGTAACTTCAATGTTTTGGTTACTCACTCAGTGGGTTGGTTGGGTTTGGATAAAGGATGCAAGGCAGTCCAGTCACGGCTCACTACGGCAAAGGAAAAGATGCAAACTGTTTTCAAGCATAAGTCTGGCTCAGGAATTGTTCTAGATATGAAATCGCTCCATATCTAAACAGCAGTCCAGCTAGAAGTACTACAAACCACAATTTGCTAAACGCATGTGACGTTTTCCAGTCAGCAGTTAATTAATTATATAATGTAATCTGTAAATGATGCCATACTCAATCAAAATAAAAGTTTCCCCACAAACCCCTGCAACAATTTTTAGTCCCCCAGGAGGGTCACGAAGAGGGCAACGACCCCCAAGCTAAGAATCGCTGATCTAGAAGGTTTCATAATGACAAGTTAATGGTAACTATAAAGCAGTTGTGAAGGACCTCAACCTTTTTTTTAACCTCCATCAGGTTGCAGATCTGGTTAAGAAAAGTGGATTAACTGTCACATTTCATGTCCTGGGAGATGAAGCATACCGGCATGCCAAAAGCAACGGTATAAACCTTGCAGATCCACAGTCCTCTTCTGCACAGAGTCAGCCCACCATGAACGGAGTCTCTGCACCAGGCCCTAAACTCAAACTCTGCTTTCTGCAGAAGTCCAGCAGTGGCTTCGGTTTCTCAATGAAATCCTCTAAAGGTGAAAAAAAATTATAGACTCTACAATATTATATTTGAAATCATCTGAGTAATCTACAATTCACACATTCGGTTTTCTCTGAACTCTCAGGTGAAGAGGGAATATTCATGATCGATGTGATTGCGGGAGGCTGCGCTGATAACGCAGGGGTTAAGGCCTGCGATCGTGTGTTGGAGATCAATGGAGAAAATGTAGAACGTGCTACACATGATCAAACCGTGGACAAGGTAAGCAGTTTTTCAACACTACACATGCTAAGAACATTCCTCTGTCGAAGCTGAATGAAAATTATACCAGGCTCTTCTCGTTAGGTCAAAGCTGCTGGGAAAAGTGTGATGTTATTACTCGTGGACGAGGACACAGACAAATACTACAAGAATAAAGGTATCACACTCAGATCTGGACTAGCCACAACGAAGTACTTACCACTGAAGCCTCGTGTAGCCGAAATCACCAGAGGAGCTGACGGTTATGGCTTCTTCCTCAAGGCAGACCCTCAAACTCCAGGTAGGCATGTACATGAGGAGTAGCTAAAAGTGGAACATGCTCTGTTAGCATCTTAGATATTTAGCAATTTTCAAATATAAATGACAGCTGCGTGGTGTCATGAGAAACGTATTACAGATGTTGGAAGGATTAGTATTAATGTAAATATAGGCTGCTAACATCATCCATATGTGCAGCATCATTTCTCACACAAAGATCAGGAAGTCTAAAGAGAGAGAGAGAGAGAGAGAGATACACTAATTCAAGCATCCTGTAGCAACATACAGAGAAATAAGTTTATCACAAACACAGCAACGCTCCGCCCACGCCCAGTTTGATCTATCAGACTCTTATATAGTAATCCATTACAGCAAAATATAATCATAAACAGTCATTCATGCTATAAAGTCATTAATAATAATAATAATCATAAATAATCATTCACTCTCATAGAGCCACTAAACGCTTGCTGATCAAGACTCAAACAAGGAGTCTGAACTCCTGTTGAGAACATGTAGGGTAATCATTGAGCTGACAATTTTTGGTTACAAGACTAAAGTAAAGAACATACAGGTTCTATGTATGATGAGATTACAATATGTCCTTGTCCTGAAGGTCATTTTATTGGAGAAATCGACCGTGGGAGTCCTGCAGAAAAAGGTGGGCTGAAAGAGATGGACCAGCTGGTAGCTGTGGATGGAGAGGAGGTTATTCACTGTACCCACGATCAAGTGGTGGATAAAATACGTCAGTGTGGCAATCGATGCTGCCTCCTGGTGGTTGATGCTGAAACAGACAAGATGTACAAGATGGTGAGTCGATTCTACTTCAGAGTTTGCCCAAATCTGTGTAAAATATCTTCTAGTTTAAATTAAGTTCACTCAGATGACCTCACATGGTCTTTTTTGTTTAATGTTAAAAGACAACAGATTGTATAGGGTGTATTTCTGAGGTTTGAGTATGTGCTCATGTTTTAATTTCCCCCCCAGGGTGGTGTCTCTCCTTTAACTTATTGGGAGGAAGCCAGGAGTTCCCTGCCTCAGCCGAGCAATCCCGAGCCTGAACATAATGTCACCCCTGTCCCAGCAATGCCTGATGCCGAAGAGGAAATATATAAACCCAAACTATGCCGCATGGAAAAGACCGATGCTGGGTATGGCTTCCACCTCAATGGGATCCAAGGAGTGTATGGACAATACATCAAAGAGGTGAGGAGAACCTGAGGAGAAATGCATCCGCAAGTCTCATTTACATACAGTATTTGGTTTGGAGAGTTCTTCATATATTCATGAACTGACAGGTGGTGAAAGGCGGAGCAGCAGATAGAGCCGGACTAGAGGATGATGACATTGTGGTGGAGGTCAATGGGGTGAACGTTGAGCAAACCACACACGAGGAGGCTGTGAATTTGATCCGCAGCAGCGGTGAAACCTTGGTCCTGCTTGTAGCAGAGAAAGCTGCCTATGATCACCTGAAAGCAAAGGGAATTGCAATTACGCCTAAACTGCTGGGTACAGAGAACACACCAGCTGAGCCTCGTGAAAGGGTGAGGAGCATCGGTTAACTCCAGAAACCGAAATCCCATTCCATTACTATACTAACGTCACAAAAGTGTGTTACGCTCAGATTTGACCATGATCTCTGGTTCTTTATTTCAGACACCCTCCGTTTCATCTACATCATCATCAGACAGTAGTGATGTGAGGCTCTGAGAAAGACCTTTTCCAGCTGCTAGGTTTTATTTATATTGCGGTACACTGAATCGGACAAAGAAATTAAAAGCTTTTAATATAAGCAGTCTGCTGAAAAAGACGATCTTTTAAAAGGAAAGCCGTCGTGTGCTCTGTCCTCTCAGACTACAGGAGTTAAATGATCTACAGTTACTTTTAAAATTTATGCATTTTTAAATGCCTGCGTGATGTGACACAGTTAATACACATCTCACATTTGAACACAGGACACAAATCATCTCAAATCACGCCATGTCACGTGTGTGTTGAATGTGTAATACCCTCTGATGCTTTTTAGATACAAACTTGTGTTTTTTTGCACCATAATGCAGTCGGTACTGGCATACACTCCGTACCATTTAAACTTTTTTGCACCAGTTTCTCTCTACTTCAGTGCACTCAAAAACATTCCCTGAGTTAATATTTAGAGCCTAGATATTCAGCAGTGAGCTATTCACTCTGCTTCGGATGTATTATGACGTAATAAAAATATATTCTCTCTAATAAAGAAAGAAAATTGCATAAACACTCTGTGCCATTTTTGTGGTTATGTTCTGAAAAAAAAAACAAGCTGTTTATTTATTGCATGTAAATTTTCACATGGACAAATCCGATGTCTTTTGGTTCATATGATGATGCACAGAAACTGATTAATGCATTTAGAACACTAGAAGAGTGAAAACACAGACCATGATGTTGCTAGCAGTGCTTACTGTATTATCTGGCTCAATAATCAAAGACAAGGCATAAAAAAAACCCCAAACACTTGCTCATCTTTTTAGAGAAAAATGTCTATTAAAATACCGCCATGGACCATTAACTCCAAGAGAATTTGACTAATCAACCGATCGCCTTCAAACAAAACAATAAGCATTTAATCTCTTCCTGATTCAGGAAATTCAGTCTTGCTAGAATTAAAAAAAAAAGAAACAGAGAGAAGAAAAAGCAGTGAAACACTTCAGTCCTTTTCCCTCGGACAAGATCGCTCAGTAGGTCACAGGTTCATGTGCTTCTCAGGTGCCTGCTTGTGTGCCAGGTAGAGGAAGAGGATGCTGGACAGAGCACTGACGAGGAAGATCACATCAAACCAGCGGTGGTAGAAGTTAAACTGCAGCTCGCCTAGGACCTCTGTTACGATAGTGCGGTATTCCAGGGGCATACTCATGCGCATGAGCAACACAGAGGACACAAAATACATTCCCTATAAAGACACACAGCAAATTAGTGACACAATAATGATCTTAACACAAGATTTTTTTCATGTGAAGTGTTTTACCATGATCTGGGCCAGGACCAACACTATCACATTGGATGACTTGCTGCTAGAGATGGCATAGAAGAACTGGAAAAGAACAATGAGATTTAATTAGAGGGCTATTAAGTGGGTTTCTAAAATCAGTTTAGCACTGATGAGATGCTTTTCTGTCTGAATTAATGCTAGTATTTTTAGATTTAAATTATTTATTACATTTCTTATATACACCCATCAGCCGTAAAGTTAAAACCATTGACAGGTGAAGTGAAGACCATCGATTATCTCATTAGAGTGTAAAGAAATGAGCAATGTTAGCTGTATGTTATATGTATAGTGTGAGCTGTAAAGGGGTGGGATATACAGTATTAGGCGGCAAATCAACGGTGATATTTTCGAAGCAAACATAGATATCCGAGTGACTTTGACAAGAGTCTTATTGTGATAGCTAAATAACCCAGAGCATCTCCATCAGCGTCTGTGAGATGTGCTGATCAAATAACCCTGATCCACGGAGGCCTACAACTTATAGGAATTAAAGAATCAGCTCAGAACATCTTAGTGTAATGTCACAGCACTTTTGTGCACTGAAATCCCTGCCTTGACGAGTAAGTGTTTTGTTGGCACAATGAGGACCTAGACAACATGACCCAGGTGGTTTTAAAGTTCTGACTGATTGGTGTACATCTGAGTAGTTGGCCTTGCTCAAGGGAAGTCCTGAGATTTGAACTGACTTCCTGCATCTTAAACTAATTATAATTACTGATCAAATAACACTTAGTCAGTAAATGTTGTTGTCTATAAATTTACCTTAGTAAGAGTGATTAAAAGGCCTCGGATGGAGGTGACGATGATGATTCCGACCAGGATAAAAGAAATGTGCTGAGACCAGAATTTTACCTGTGGAGAATCAAAAATGTGAAAGCTGAGCAGCTGTTAACATTTACATGCTTTAGTGATAACAGTATGAACAGTAAAAAAATACAATAATTAGACGTTAGAGTTATTATTCGGGAAATAAAAACCTGATCAAGGCTACAAACTGAATAATGAGTAACCAGAGACAGATAGATAGCTCACCTTTGTTCTTAGGTTCTTAAATACGACAACATCTCACAGCACATATTTATACTGTGTGTGTGTGTGTGTGTGCGTGTGTTTGTGTGTGTCTCACATCAAACTGAATTCCCAAGTAGTTGACAGTGATCTCAATCCCTCTCGTCACTGGGTCAGTTTTCCCCACACGGTCAAAGACAATATTGATGGTGGCCTAAAGCAATCACGCTGAGTTAATGTATAAAACACAAACATATTCTGTTTGTACAGTATGTATTATAACATGTCTACAACATTGACAATAAACACTCACCATGAATATCTTCCACACACAATAAATGGAGAAGAAGTAGCCCAAAAAGTTGAAGTATTTTCCTTGAAACGTCTTGGAGTATTCTATCCGCTCCTGATGACATAAAGACAAGACAATCTCAAGACAATCTCATGCTCTCAGTCACCTTCTATGTCTGATGTCTAGCTGTTAAAGGAGTGCACATTAAAACCTTCCGTATGAACCACACAGTGGACGATACATACTGTATTAGAGTGAATTTATATTGATCTTTATAATGTTCACCTTGGTAGCCTGCAGGTCCACTGTCTCCAGGAAGAGCTGCCTACTGAGCTCCTCAAGAGCATCTACCTCATGCTGGATCAGAGACAAATCTGCAGTTCTGCTATCAAGGAGCATCAATCACAAATCTAATACAAATCTGATCAGAATTCATTATCCCACAATTAATCTTGTGTAATATATTAGTGGAAAATAATCAAATATTAAAATGATCAGAAATAGGGATATGAGCAAATAAGCACACTGCTGTCAGTTTATCCTACCCAAATAAACACAAGCATTACCCCAATTCTACAAAGTTTGAGAATAATTAAACATATTTCGATGTAGTCGCAGCAAAGGTAGATTTGCAAGCCTATGGTACAATCTGGTACCTTTTGTTTATATGGCCAAGAAGTACTCGCTCTTACAGGAAGAAGGGCATTAACTGACATGAGAACAAAGTAATTACAGAATGTTTACTTACAAAGAAAATGCTTAATAACATGGAAACCCGTGTACACACATGCAACTATATGATGAAAGTGCAGCCTTCTGAAGCTTGTGGACAGAAAAGTATAACAATCACACACTCTGTGGACTGCAAGCTAAGTATCTAAGGTTTAGACTATGGCAAAGGATACTCTCACTGCCTGGAGGAGAGGAAGTGACGCTCTTGAGCATCCCCCAAAATCCAGTTGGTTTGTTTTGGTCCTCTCCTCTATGGAACATCTGCCTCCTCGTCATGGCAATTCTACATATAGGAGAGCATCAGCTGAAAGTCTGCATTACTGTTATTAAAGAAAATGCGCTAGATACAGATTCTGAATCTATATCCATCGTGTGTCTCTTACCTTGCCTCCATAACATACCTTTTCTTTTTACTGACAATCATGTCCATGGTCTGAAGCAGCCTTCTCTCCAAAGCCAGAATGTCACTGTCTGTTACATTCCTACACACAAATTCCTATGAGACTATGCTCTCACTTTTAGCAGTATGTAATATTAGCTAACATTAGTTACCTCAGAAAATAGGACATGTACGTGTAGGGGCAGTTCACAGCACCAAATCCGGACAGCAGAGCCATCAGCGTTACCCCAATGACCCCAACACGGCTGATGAGCTGCTCTATAGACAGAATACCTGAGAGAGAAACAGCTCTATAACTTTATAACAAAATTCTTTAACGCTTTCCCTTAAGTGAGCACTTCAGGTTTTCTGAATGAAAACATGTTCCTTCTTACCATGTTTTGGACTTAATATGGGAAAAGGGTCTCCAAGTTTCCAGAAAAAATACATGAACGTGAACCAAACAACACATGCAAATAACAACCTCTGTCTGTGCACTGTAAAATACAAGACAAGTTTGTTATTTTGTACATTTTCCCAAAAAATATTTTTTGTATTATATACTTTTTGTAAATGCCTATGTACAATTGGATAAAAACAGTATTCTGATCCACTTACACAAACGTATATTGCTGACTACAAAGTAGCCAATGTAGAAAGGCACTACAAAGATTAGAACCAGCAGAATAACATACAAATTCAGCTTCCAGTGAAAATATCTGGACCTGCAAAATAAAACAGATGCAACTTAATTGGAAATTTACAATGTGTTTAATGTAACCTAAGTTTTAAGTGATGGCTGAGCCTCTTACGTGCTGCTTAATGCTCCGAGGATTTCAAAGATAATGAGTTCAAACATTGTGCAGGAGAACGCAAACGTAACCGAGAAAACCACTTGCACCACATACTGCCGCACCTAGGAAAGACACAAGAACCTTTTCATATAATAAACATTAGAGGAGTAAATGTCAACTGCAATAGCAAACTACTGATTAAAAAAAAAGTGAAATTAACATTAACATAAAGAAGGAAACTTAAACTAAAATTAGGACAAAAAAAAGAAATAGTTTGTTTATAATTTGCATTTAAGCCATTCGATGACGTTAGACGCAATTTGCACGTGTTAATGTTTATAATGCTTGGTTTTGATCTTGTCAGACTGTGAATTAATATACGAAATGGCACTCCCTAATGTTGGTTATATTATCAATACAAGAGCTATGACTTCTGGGAATGTAAAGGTGGCTTCTTTGAGCCAACACTAGATCACCAGTTAGTTCTAAACTACAAGGTGTATATTGTACATAATATATACTTCACGTTGCTGTGCATCAGTACCTCATAATCTTTAAATAGCTGCCGCATAAAAAACAGCCAACCAAATCCGAAAAACAGCACCTACAAAGAGAAAAGAGTGAGCTAACCAGTTTTGATTTAGAATATTTATTAGTTAGTTGTACAGAATAATGTCACCACTGACCTGAGAAGTGAACATAATCACCGAATCTACAAAGAAAGACATATTGACATCTATTTCCGGTTTTAAACGCTTTCATAGAACACATAAAACAATCCCCTATTTCTTTACAAATGGAACTTCATCCGGAAACCCGAAAAACTGTTACGATAATTGCGTGCCGGCATCATTTTGATAATGTATTACGCCTTCATTTCAGAACGAATGCAATTTTTCCGGCGCAAATTGATGACATCATGGGCCGCTCGCGGTCTACAAAGTTAAATAATTTATGTCCATAATGTGCATTCACCGCTAGAAGGCGCTCTTTCATCACCCTACAACCTACAACCCTACAACACCCCACGCTGCCCAACATACTAAATAGAATGTTCAAATAATATTTTTCAGTGATTGTGTGTGTGTGTGTGTGTGTGTGTACAACAGCACATAGTTTGTGGGCGGGTGGGTGGCTGTCTGTTTGTGGATCTGTCTGTCTGTCTCATTTCCTCATTTCTAATTAAATTATATTTTCCCTCATTTCTAAATGTTATCTGTCAGCTGCGTAACGGTGAACTTTTATACAAATAAGCATCAAATTGTTGCATCTATGCCTATGCCACCAGCTTTACTTACTTTAGGAGTTATTTTTAAGCCTTTGTGCTTGCATGTGTTGATTTAGAAAATTACAGTTAAGTAAAAAGTACATCTTCAGAGCCTGGTTACAACGGCAGTATACCATTACAGACAAAAATATGCGGTTATATTTTTTTAAATACTATAATTACCTGTATATATGGTATTGTATTTAATTTACAAGGAACTCCTAAACCTTTCCATTTCCCAACCCATGTTTTTGCATTCATGCTCACTACTAACCCTTAGAAGTGTTGTGAGAAAAATGAACTAAACATGCTCTCTCATATTAAACAGTCTACTTTATTAGAAGCCAAGGCTTGTGTAAAAACTGCTGTACATTACTCACTGCTGAGGAGTGTGTCTCTGCAACTGTATTAATAGTCACTGGCTTTTACAAGGAATTGGCGGAGTTAGTTAATTCTTCCAAAGTCTATAACTTATAATAACCCAAGTAGACAATGCTATGAATCTCCAAAATTAGTATTCAGATAGTGCTTTACAAAGGCGTGCATTACATTGATTGGCATGGTGGCATTTAGGGGGAAAAAAATGAAAATACAAGAGGTCATAATTGCTATGTGGGAAGAGAAAGACCTATTGTGTGCATTATAAAACTCAGCAAAAGTGTTAGTGGAGTGTTCTATTAAAAGTGAAAGTCTTATCTGACTGCAAACACACAGAGCGCAGAAAGTCTGCAAATGTGAATAAAACCATCGAGAGCTGTCCTCATACATCAGTCCCCAAGCTGTAAGTGTCACTATATTTATCATCCAATCTGGAAACGCTTCAGATCCTTGATGAAGTATATCTCTGACACAAATAGGCCAATGTTTTCCAGATACCTTTAAAAGAATATAAAACTTCTATGGTTTTATTTGCGCTATTTTAAACTCACCCTTAATGACCATATCAGTCCTAATGTAATTCAAAGCTATTTTTGATTGAGAATTAATTCATTCTGTAATTCATCTTCTGCTCCTGCTTTATCTTGGCCAGGGTCGTGGTGGATCTGGATCTCATTCATACCGAGTTCAATTTAGCAATGCCAGTGCACCTACTCGTGTGTTTTTTGGGAGGTGGGAAGAAAATGGAAGAAACCCACTCAGACATGAACAGAAGATACACAGGATGTTACCTACACTCAGGATCTCACCACAGAACCAGGAGATGCAAGACTGTAACATTAGCCACTGCGCCACTGTGACTTGGGGCAGATAAAATTCAGGGTACTAATCATTTATTCCTCAGCTCATCTTCATCTGTACATCATGCTTTCTTTTTTGCGTGCAAACCAACCAGAACAGTTCTCCTGGGTTTTCAGACATCACTGCTGTCTGCTGACGTGACTGTGTTTCACACACCATTCTGTGATACCTAGTGAGTGTAAATTGATGTGGTTGTCTGGGAGGCTTCCAATAAGTAGTGAGAGAGCTGTAAGAGTGGAGCGACTTTTTTTGTCATTTACACAAGACTGAGTAGGTGTCTAGGGAGCACTTGCTCAGTGTGTATGTTTGTGTTGGCTGTGTTGAGATCCTAGCAAATAGCTGTGCCTAACAGGAAAGAGGAGGAGAAATATTTTTCTGTGGAACTCTTACTTGTCACCGATTCATATCCTTTAAAGCTCAAATTTCTAACATGGGTCTCATGCGAGCCGCATCTCATGGGGGAATCTGTAGGCTGATCAATATGTTACAGAAGGTTCTCTACAAGGCTTTTTGGATTTGTATGTAAATGTTTATATTTGTTCTATTTGTGCCAGAGTTGAGCTATGAGTGTTAAGTTCATCCCAAAGTTGAGCCTGTTATTCAAACTTCAGCTTTTTGTTGAGTTACACAGAATTTGTGTAACTCTCCAAATAGCTGAGTTACACAGAATTTGTGGGGGTGGAATTTGCCAAAAACAGTGCTGTGTATCAGATATATTCAGATTCTGACCATGAATACAATTCAGCTTAAGTCCAACAGTACT
>JAOTRN010000048.1:8409628-8421748 GCA_028566695.1 Bagroides melapterus
AATATTTTCTTAATATTTTTTTAAATTGTGATATCAATTCGGGATTTTTTTTTTACATGTTCTCTACTAGAAAAGACAATTCTAGACATCACATATTGAAAAAACTAAAATGAAGCCCCAAAGTTTTACTACCATGGAAACAGTAATATGGCAAAACAAGTTGATTGTTAGAAGATAATCAGTGATGAGCTGTCATCCATTTCAGGCCACTTTCAGCTCAGATGCTGATATGGATCAGTACAACGGTAGTGACTGCATTATTACTGGCTACTGCTTTTCACATGTAAAAGAACTCGAATTAGAATCTAGGACTCACATTCATACAATAGAGCACATCATGTAGTATTTAAAATAGGACATGAATATGACTGGAATGTTGAAATCCACTAGCATAACCTGTCATGGTTCTTTAGAGATTAGACCATGTGGCAGATAATATTAGGGTGACTTTGCTCTTGTCTTAACAGTAGTGTAAACTGTAACATTTTCTCAAGCAAGAGTCAGCACGATGCTCACTGTTGCAACCCAGATTTTCCTTCACTGTAATTAAAGGGCTCAAACCTGTTTTATCCTGGCATTACCTCTGTGGGCATTGTGAGGTCCATGTAGACATTTTATGCCAAGCTTGATGTGGAAGAACTCGAGTGGCCTGCATAGAGCCTTGACCTCAACCCCACTGAACACCTTTGGGAGAGACTGCAGACTAGACCTCGTCATCTGGCACCAGTCCCTGATCTCACTAATGCTCTTGTGGCTGAATGTGCACAAATCCCTGTAGCTGTCCTCCAAAACCTAGTGGAAAGCTTTCCCAGGCTTCCACAATAGTGAATAATGTCAATTGTTTTCATAGCTGCGAATAGGTCGTGGACATGTAGCACTGAAGAGTGCCACTGTACACGATAAAAGAGGTGTGAAAAAGGTGTTTACTCTTCATAGTCAGCTAGCCTTGAACCTACTGTTGTACTCTTTTTTTTTTTGTATATTTACTTATTTTCTTATTTTTACAACTGTATACATATCCCAAGTAGAAGATTGGACCACATCGTTAGCTTAAAGCTCTTAGCAACAAATACTGCTTTTGACTGGTAGGTAAAACACAAGGCCTTGATGAGCTAATTTTTCCTTTATATGGAGCTCATTAACTATGACAGTTGCAGTATTGTTCATGATAAAATTCTTCTGCCTGTAGCTTGTAGTAACATTTTTCTACCAGAGAGGGCTGAGAGTTCTATTGTACTTAATGTCCTCAGATGCGTAACAATCTTCTTACCAAATATCAACATATGAAGCAACACACCACTACAGAAGCTAGTAAAATGACGATGTCTGCTGAGGGACGTTCCTGGCCTCCCTGTGTTTTGTTGGATATGTGTAGAACTGCAGTCTGTTCTGTCATCAAACTCAAAGCTTGACACCTCACACAGTCTCAGTGTACTGCTGCCTTCTGATTCCTTTCTGTCTTTTTGTTCGATTTTTTTCTCTGTCTAATGGGCTGTAAGGCATTAGGAGAGTGTCTGGCATGCAGCACTGGGCTCTCTGGCTGAGACACACAGAAATTTGAGACGATGACTACAGAGCAGCCGCTATGAGCTGCGTACCACCACTGTAAACTTAGCCGTGCCTGCTGAAAGCCACGGTTCTCTGACTTCACACAGACTGAAAGCACTTCAATTAGAGACACACAAAGGAAGGGTAATGGAGTCTTACTACAAACTTGTAAGCATTTGCCCTGAGTGTAATGCCAAGACACACTACAGTCCTGATTTCTTCACCAAATCTCTTCTATAAATGTTGATTACTACATGCAGGAAGCTCTGCAATATCTCGTCAGTTGCTTGTTTCCTGTACATGACAGCTGACTCTGATGTGGTGTGTATTTAAAATGGCAGCTCTGCTCTTCTTTAATTTTATCAAGAAATTTATTTATAGCTCATTTGTCTCCAGTAACTGATTTACTGGTCGGCTTCATGGTAGGTCTGAAGCCTATTTCAGAAAAACACAACTTTCTGACAGGACTTTAAAAGGTTTATCACAGCCCATCATGCTAGATTTTGTTTGGCAGGGAAGAACTTTGTTAAAGAGACGAAGCTAACTTTATTCTGCCAAAGAAGAACTCTGGTGAAATCTGATAAATGACCTTTTGTCATATGGTTAAAAAGTGAGGTTGCAAGGGAAGGATGACTTGGAGAAAAAATATTATAATGTGTCTTTGTACAAGAACAGCGTGTGTGTGCTGTCAGCATTCTTATGAAAACTTGATTATTATTATAATTAAGGCACCACATTTAGCCCAATAAGGCTTTGATAAGTCTGAGAAACTTTGATAAGTTGAGGTAACTGGGGAAAGAGGCATTGTAGATAAGACAGGATGTTACACTCCTCAGTGAGTCTGACTACAGTCATGCGAAATAGAAAGTACACCTCCCTTCCTTTCTGTGTTTTAGTAAACAAAGCCTACATAATTATCAGTTGTGTTATCCTCACCAACAGATAACCTCAGATAACAGCAAAAAAAAAATTAAACCAACAGTTAGTAAGTCCTGTAATTCAGTAACATGTAAAACCACCATCAGCATCAATAATGAAGTAAATGTTTTCTCTAGGAGTTTTATTAGTCTCTCGTTGTTTTAGAGGAATTTTGGCCAGATCTTCTTGTCCATGTCATTGTTGTCTGAGGGCATTTGTTTATGCGAAGCTCTCTTTAGATCCTGCATCTCAGTGGGGTTCAGATGTTGATTTGCCCTTGTGTTTTGGATCATCGTCCTGTTGTATGACCCAGTTTCAGCTCAGCTTAAGCTGCTGCTCATATGGTCTCACATTTGATCATCGCCACATCTCAAGAATATCCTGGTATAAAATGTTCATTCTTGTTTCACTGAATACAAGTTACTCAGGTCTTGTGGCTACAAAACTACTGTAAATCTTCACCCAGCCACCACTAAACATGACGTCTAGAGAGACTCACACTGTAGAACAGTCAGAGGTGCGATTGGTGTTTTTATATGTTTTATATAGTTTTCATATTACCCTCTATTAGGTGGCTCCATCTGTCACATAAGCACAGTTTTATGCAAAATTTTACACACACACTAGATACACTGTATATATACCTTAGTGGTGAATGTGTTATGGAGATTCTCTAAAACTCATTAATTCAGCAGTTAGTTCAACTTTGAGGGAAAACTCTCATTTGCGATGAAGCTGAGTAGTAAACATGACAGTATTAAAATAGGTCACGCTCACCTTATATTTTATTCTTTAGTAATCTAACGAAAATACAAATGAGCCACATGTTTAACCAGTTAATTGAAAGATAAAGAGAAAAACATCCATCCATAAGGAAATGTATAACTCCTCTTCATCGTACACTGGGTCAAAGAGAGCCTGGAGTGTGTCCCTGGTGACTCAGGGCACAAGGCAGGGGACACCCTAGATGTTGTGCCAACGCATCGCAGGACACAATCTCACACACACACACCCATTCAGACACGACATGGAATGCAGATAAGTCTAAAACACATATCTGTGTTCCCTGTGCTTTGGGTGTTTCCTTCCCCAATTCACATACATTCGACACACACACGGGGTCGAGGGAATGGAACCAACATGCTAACCACTGAGCCACCATGGTCTCCGTCATTCCCATGTTAAAACCAGTGAAACTGTAAATGAAGTAAGGATAATGTAATAAAAGATATGCAATTAAAAATAAACACCTGCAAGTACAGTCAATAAATCTTTCTCGCTCTCTCTATCTCTCTGTCAGCAGGAAGTGGTTGAGATGGTGATTATACATGTGCAAACAACTTTGATGCATTTTTCCTACTCTAATCTTTTGAAATGAACTGTTTGCTCAAATTTGATACATGTGAGAATGAGGTGTGTGTGTGTATGTGTGTGTGTGTGTGTGTGTGTGTGAGTGTGAGAGAGAGAGAGAGAGAGTGGCATACACTTGGCTCCTGGCTCCAGAGTGGGTGAGTGAGCTGGGATTAGTGAGGTGAGATAGCTCAGACTGGGTTGGGACACAGTTCCCACTCTGGGCTTGAAGGGATATAAACGCAGCATGTCTGTGTGTGTAATTATAGGCCTGGCTCTGAGTGCTGCAGTGCTGGGCAGCAGAGCTTATAGGCATCACTCTACTGTGTGTGTTCCAGCCAGGTGGGTGCTATAATAAGCCTTCATTTTCACCTTGACACTGGTGTAGTTGGCGTGTATAGTGTGCTTTGTTCAACAAAGGCTAATTTAGGTTGTTTAAGTGTGTGCGTATCTGTTGATATGTAAAAAAGTGTGTGTGTGTGTGTGTGCAGTTAGTGCTTGTTCGTATGAGCATTTGGGACGATTGGGAAGATTTCACTCTGCTCAGGTTACACGGTAAAAACAGACCAAATGAAAACTGACGTGAGAGCAGAGGGTGTAAGTGTGTAAACATGGAAGTGATAAGGACCTAGGAATCATTCTTTACCTAACCACAATGTCACATTAGAAAAGTAAATCCACTGTGTTTGTTCCTGGCTTGTGTTTCTTTTTTCCTTTGAAGAGCTTTTAAAAGATATTTTCTTCCCAGAAATACTAGATCTGCTTACTAATCCAGAAAGTGGTAAATATTAACTGCAGCATCTTGGAGATTGGAAATGTAGAAAACAGACTGTTGTTCTCAGACATTAGCTACCCTTAGAATGTAGCTGTCTTCAGGTTGAACTTGAATAAATCTCTTACTTAATCCTTAATAGAACAAAGGTTGGTGGTTTATTTTCAGTTGGATCTGACTAGCCAGTTTTATGCTAGATGATGAGAACATTGATGGAAATAGCACAGTTTCCACATCCATGCATAGTCCTTCTGTTGCACTTATCCTACACTGGGTTGTGAGGAACTTGAAGTCTATCCCAGGTGAATCTAGGCACAATGCGTGGTACACCCTGAACCGGGTGCCAAGCCCTAACAGGGCTCACAGACTCACAACCTACAGACAATTTAGAGATTTCCATCCACCTCCAGTGCGTCTTTGAAATGAAGTCTGAAACTCAGGTAGAACATACAAAATCCAGACATTCAGGGTGGAGGTACGCAGCAGACATGCTATCTATTAGTCACCTTTGTATTTCCAGCTCATTTCCTATGAGTCCAGTTACTCATCACACACACAATAAAGTGCTGTGTAGACATGCTGGTAATTTTGGGGGAACTTCCATAACGTTTGTTCCTGTTGTGGCTAGCTGTAGATTAGGCATTGTGAGTCATAAGCTAAACTGTTATCAAGTAGGCATTAGGTCTGTTGGAAAATGTTTTATTTCTGTAGGTAGCCAGAATAGACACCAGTCTCTTGACGTGTGTGATTTCTGTACTACACCAAGACAGAGCCTTTGTTTGGCCTGTGCAAGGCAGAGTGAATTTTCAGTGTTCTACACACAAGCTATAATTTACTTATTCATTAACTTTATGTTCAGTGACTGAAGCCAGTTTAAGACTGTGCCATGACACTGGTCTTAGTCAGGTTTATTGCTTTTCACACAGTGTGAGATGATCCAATTAAAATCTTGGCTGTAGTCCATAGCTGACTGTGATAACATGTAGTCCATGTCTGGTTATATTATGAAGCTCCTCTAACGATGGACCGGAGCGATTGAAGAAATTAAAGTGTTTCTCCTACATCAGCAATCCGTGTGCTCATGCAGATAGCAGAGCCACATATCACAACCAGAAACATTTATGAGGTAATTAATATATTTTTGTGTCTGTTAGCATCTGCTAGCATTTTTATATGTTTTTTCATTGTCAGACCTTTTTCCTAGCTACCCTTGAATATGTCACATTGTTTGTTATAAGACCATCATAAAACTTATAACCCAAGAATTTATTTGTAATCATATATTTTTTTTTAAATACATCTATAAAAAAATCTGTCATTTCTCCTCCAAATATCTACAAAAAAAAGACTTGAATTTGTGTCCATTTAGAGAGACTGAATAATGTGCAATATTTGTCCGCAACGATAAAATCATGTCACAATGTCTGTGCTGTGACACCAGTTTGAGTGTAGTATTAGTCGGAAATAAGGTGAATTAGTTTAGATAAACAAAAACAGCTGTTGAAGTGGTTAGACCACGCTCAATCTTACGGTCGAATATATTCCAGGTGGATATACGCTACTCCTTTTTACTCTGTCTGAGGGTGTAAAGCCCACTGACTGTTTCTAAAAACCAAAGCATGGTTTTGAAAAAAAAAACCAAAATGTACACACGGAAGGCACTTTCAAGATGAGTATTTATTTACAACAGCACATCCAAACCACAGACCTTAACCAGTTCTACTTTCATTTTATGAAGCCTGAATATGACTCACCTCCCGTTTGAGTGAGTTTAAACAACACTTTATGTAATTAAGTGGGCTTTCATTTCATGTTCCTCTAATTTTGAAGAGGGCAATATGGCAGGAATTTAAATGCGAGTGCAGTCGTCTCTGTGACGCATTTCTCCAATGTCCCTGTTCTGCTTTATCCTTTTGTGTAGTGTCAGTTACATGAATGAGCACTCAGACGAAGGGAAGTGTTTATCTCTTAACCTCTGCGTCATTTTTTCTTAACTCTTTTCTTATTCGTCTTGGCTTTGTATCATCATCATCATCATCATCATCTATGTATTCAGCAGGTTTACAACATGCAATGTTGCAAAAATGTTGAAAACTTCATTGAAATTCGATCAGAAAGCTTGCCGGATTGCCACATTACATATTAATCACGGTTGTGTACATTACAGCTTAGACGATCAAAACTATTAGCGCTTCTTCGGAAGAGACAAATGTGGGAGGGAAAAGCACTGAACACTGCGTGGCCCTGCTTCATGAGACATTTGTTCCTGAGTGTCAGGTTATCTTGGGATGTGTGTTTTATATTTAGTTGATGCATGTGTGTGCTTTTCCCTGGCGTTGTAAGATGTAAGCTGATGAACAGAAGAGAGCAGGGCAAAAGCTGCAGCAACTTCAACCATATGATCAAACCTTTTCAGTTGTACACCACCACAAGTTTTGTTTGTTGTTGAAAGAGAAAGTTTCATCGACTGTTGCTGCATTTTCAAACAATCTTTTTAATTAACACAAGACTCGTCTGATTCATTGGTCCAGCTTTATCTGCCTGAACACACATCATTTTGTTTCTTCCTAGCGTTCACCGGAATGCTATCATTAATTCCTTTTCTTTCTCTGCAGTTCAGTTCAGGTCTTCAGGTTTGTGAGTTTTTCTGCTTATTGTTATGCTTTGCACATAAAGCCGCTTCACTAACTGACTGAAACATCTCGCAGCATTGACATCAAAATTTAGCGTGGCATTAAACCTCATTTACGAGGGCCTGCTGCAGAGTTTCATGAATATTTCATACTCAGGATAGAAGATAACATCAGTTTAGCTGTCCTTCTTTTATTTTATTTGTCATGCAGCCTTTCAATTGGAGGAAAGAACAGACAGATAAATACTGGATAGTTTGTATATGATTATCATTTTAATATAGAGCAAAATCTTTACATATCTGAAAGAAAACCTTGCATCGTATGTTTAGTCTTCAACATTCTGCTTTACATTCAATCAATAGAAACAGACTCACTTCCCAGACATTTCGGATGAACGACCTTCTTTGCCTTAAAAGAAAACACCTACTCTTACAAACAGTGACTCGAATCGACAAAGAAACCGCAGATCATTCTTCTTTTTTTTCCACACTAGAGTCAGGACAGAAATTATAAATCCTTTTCTTAAGCATAGAAAATGCTGAACGTACCCGCTGAATTCCACTGAAGGTTTTTCCTCGTCGCTGTTGCTTCTGACTTGTTCGTTCTGGAATTAAATATAATTCCAGATTTCTGTAAAGCTTTCTGCTGGGCAAAACTGACTTGTTATAAACATTACACATATAAATGGAATTCAATTCACGTCTTATTAAACATTTAAGGCCTTTTTTTTCATGCATTTGCATTTGAAGTGTGTATAAATAAATTAAAAAGAAGAAGGAATCTTTATGTGAAGAATGTGCCACAGGCAATTATGAAATTGAACCCGAACCAAAGGCTTCTACATAACCACTAAAATGTCTACTTTTAGCCTGTAGTGTTTCGTTAAATATTCTAATATGGATCTGGGTCATTTTCTCGGGATCTATTACATTTTGCCTGGGGCTTATTTTAAGAGGCAAACCCAGGTGTAATAATCATATAATTATATTGTCTATCTCATGCTGCCTTTAGAGAGTTCTGTCTAATTGCCTCATAAAAGCTCACAGGATGTTTACGGCTATGGTTTTCAATCTCAGCTGCTTGGTAAGATGCACACATCAAATATAAGCTACACCGCTGTTTATTTCTCATCAATACCTGCTTATGTCCTCGTAAGCCAATCACTGTCTTGTCAGGATGAAATTATTCAGCCTCTTAAACTTTTGTTATGGCTTAAATTGAGGCCGTCCGGTACGTGCGTAAGCATGAGAAATTGATCTGTTTCTTTGGGCCGGAGTTTTCACATTCTGCCAGTGTTTACCTCCATAAATTATTCCATTTACTGTTTGGAGAGAAATCAGACCAAAAGGGATGAATAATGGATGTGCTGAAATGGGCTTGTTGCTAATGGAGGTGTGAATTCAGCCTTGGAGCTGATAACTTTCACAAGCTCCTGCTCTCCCACCTTCCAAACGGTCACCGCCACTTCATCCCACTAGTTTTATTTTCACCTCCTCTTTTCTTCCCCCCCTCTTCCTCAGAGACACCTTTTTTTTTTCACCGGGCTACTTAAAACGGCTCCGCTGCGGCTTCGCATTCCCTCAAGCTTATCTTATTCTCTCCTACTTTACCGTCTCTGTCTCTGGCATACATTTTAGGAAGAGGTTTGTTTCATTGAGCATTTCATTCGAGCGGATTAAGAGGTTGTGCAGTGCAGCGTGCGTATCTGCTACGTGTTAAATGGGTTTGTTGTGTGCTGACGTGCTTGGGGAGTCCCTTTCTGCTCTCAACAGGCTGTATGGCCTCATTACTAACAGAAGGTTGGCTCTCTGGTAGAAATAACACAAACTAAGAGGAGAGGAAATGCCACTGAGGAAATGGGCCGGAAATAATTTTAGGGAGGAAGAATAATGCGGGACTGTGATGTCGTTCGATGGGTTACTAAATGTATTGTGTCTTATTTAAGCAGAGTAATGGAGAAGCTAGTGGTCTTTGCGACCCTCTACAACCTCTATTAGTGTACCATTTACAAGAATATGCCCCTATTTCCCAGTCTGGTCATGAAATAGAGGGCACCATCTGTGGTCAGTTTCAAGGTTGCTCCAAAGGACGCCTTTTATCTCTTTCGGTTTTTTTTTCTCGTGATTGGCTGCCAGCTGAAGGAATGACTTTGAAGACAACAAAAGCATTTTTTTTCCAAACATCCTTTGGTGCACTGAGTAAAATGTAAAATGAAAGAACAAATCTAAAAGATATGAAGACAAGATTACAGTACAGACCTTATTTTAACGTGAACATGCAGTGCTCGTATTCCCACAGCTGTTTTAAGAACAGAAATAAAGCCACACATCTGTATTGATGAAGTGTAATGTAATGTATGCATGTCACAGGGATTGGGGGTAGTGTGAGGGTTGTGTGCTTTGTGTGAACGACTTGCATAACGATCAGGAACAGCCTCGCTGAATGAAGTGTGAAGCCTTCTCCTTCTTCTTCTCCTTCTTCTGCTTCTTCTTCAAGCTACATAAATAATGGAGTGGTAGCCTCTCACAGTCTCTTTTCTCTTCTGCTCTTGCAGCACTCCTGCTGCTTGTCACATCTTTTTCACACGTTGTGTGTGTTTGTGAGTGTGCTCGTGTCTGCGTGTGTGCTTGTGTGTGTGTGCTTGTGTGCGTGCGTGCGTGCGTGCGTGTGTGCGTGCGTGCGTGTGTGCGTGCGTGCGTGTGTGTGTGTGTGTGTGTGTGTGTGTGTGTATGTGAGAGAGAGATAATGAAATGTGTAAACCAGGAAATTCATGTCAGATCACTGGAGACCAGTATATTTAAAAAAAAATATATAAGAAAAAGAAGAAAAAGAAATTATTTTCACAGTTTTAATGGAAGAAGGGTTCTTGGATTTTTTTTTTTTTTGGTTAAAGGACAGCATTTAGATATCTTATCTTGAATATGAAACATAACTTAAGGATAAATATATTTTAGAGCTGGTATTAGAGATATTATTATTATTATTATTATTATTATTATTATTATTATTATTATTATTAGTTTCATGGTTTCTTTCTTAATAATCATAATAATAAATAATGAATTTAATTATTTATTTTTAATTTTTTATTTTTAATTATTTATATTTTTAATATAATTTAAATGAGAACATTCTGTATTGCTTGGGTTTGATCTATTCACGTATTGTAGTTAAAAAACCACAGGTTGAGGGGAAAATGTTCTAAGTGATTTAATACATGTGTATTATTTATGTTATTTTTATTTATTTTTGATAACTGAATGATCTGGAAAAAAAAATCCAGAATTTTGTGGGTTATTAATATAATATAAAACATAATTGAATTATTGAGCTTATTTACAGGCTTTAAGGTTTGTTTTGGATTTTTGGGACCTTTCAGCATGGTTCATCACTAAGCTGAAACTCCACCGTTGTAAATATGTTTATCCTCGTTTTCAGAAGTGCACATTGTATAAAACCCTCTTTTACATTATGCCATAGCTGTACATCTTAAACAAATACATCTTAAACAAGAAGCAGATCCATTGTTTTTGTCTTCTTTTTTCAAGGCCACCAGCTTTGTCATGAAGCTTACCTTTGAACTACTTAAACCTTTTCCCCAAGGGATTCTTTTTTTTCTCTCACTCTGCCCACCTTGCCATCTGTGGCTTTCATTTTATTAGTCACTGAAATGGAAAATCCCTCACCACCTGTGCATAGCTGCTCACCCCCCACTAACCACACAAACACACACATACGGCAAGAAAGACACTTAATGCTCTGGTTTCTTTTTTAACTCTAATCGATTAGAATTTGAATGAATTTGAATAAAGCTGGGAAGATGAACTAGTTGGAGCTTGTTGAGGACACACAGCTGTGCTGGTACAAAGATGTAAAACCTATCCTAACGTCTACAATTTGTGGAAAAGACGCTAGCCATGCCTTAAGCATTCATGGTTAATAGAGATTTCATTGAGTATTATTGTTACCTGGGCAATGTTAATGAATTTATTAAGTCTATGGAGTCATTTATTTATTCTTCAACTTGAAACTGTAGCTTTTAACTATCAAGGTTTTGACTGCTGTGTTGAACTGGTCACATTGTTTATCCTTATATGTTTGAATATGCTTGAGGTAAAAGTTTGCAATATTTTTTGCAAAATAAGATTTATTTAAACAAATGCAATATTTCAGACATATTTGATTTGATGAATAAAGAATTTATGATTTTCAGATAATTCAGATAAGGTTCAATTCAGTTCATTTCAATTTTAGTTGTATAGCACCTTTAACAATGGACATTGTCTCAAAGCAGCTTTACAGAACATATGAAATATAGTACGAAATGTTTAATATTATACAAAGATTAATATTATACAAAAGTTCAAGATGAATATTAGACTTACATTTAAATGTGTTTGTATTTATCCCCAATGAGCAAGTCTGTGGTGACTGTGGTGAGGAAAAACTCCCTTAGATTGAAGAGGAAGAAACCTCGAGAGACACCTCAAAAAGGAACCTCATCCTCATTTGGGGGACACTGGACGGTGTGACTACAAAAATACAGTCCGATAATTGTGTATTAATTCGGAGGATGTTGTTCTCAAAGACCACACGGAGTTATCTCTTCTTTGAATATCTGAATCCTCATGAAGCAGAATCCAACTGGAGCTGGTACATCTCTAGATGCCTCAGGATCCTCACAGGGTTGGCCTCTTCTCAATGAAGGTCTAAAATCTTCATGACGCTGAACACAATTGGAGTTGGTACTAACTCTGGATGCTGCGGGATGGGTAGAAAAAACGGAAGTAAAGTTGTGAGGAATAGGGCTGTGCAATATCTAATTGCAATTGCGATTTTATTTGCGATTTAATTTTGTAGTCAAGCTTCAGCTCAATATTCTATATCAGATGCAGTGTG
>JAOTRN010000048.1:8445265-8455333 GCA_028566695.1 Bagroides melapterus
ACACACACACACACACACGTGTGCACACATGTAAAATATAAATTGATGCTCTTACTGACAAAATGAATAGTTTTTATTGCTATAATGAAACAAACACACTGCTTTACCAGTGATACCCGAGTCGTATTTGGTTTCTGTTGTATTACAGTTTTCTCAGCTGTTCACAGGCAAAAAACGTGCTGCATGTCTGAGAGTTCTGCCTGGTCTGTGCCATATAGTGTCTATATTGTAAATGACATCACTTTTCTCTCTTGAATGTTCATTTGCCATGAAACAATTGTCGATCGATCAAAATACAGGTAGAAGCACTGAACGCCGTTCCGTATCACACGTCGGACAGCTGAGAAAACAAAACTTCCAAACAAAACCTTCCATACTCTAAAAGGGTCTCGGTTCAGGAACGTCTGACGCTGTTAATATGTCAAGGTTTTGACGAGCCATTCCCTTATCAAAGGATCCAAAACCATGCTCATCTGACTGTATTTATTTATTTTTATTTTTATTTTTAGCCCTTTGGCAATATAACCAGTGAGCAATGGTTGTATTAACAGTGTAATGTGTAATCCAGCACAGTCTGGTTGTTTTCTGTATTTTGTCCATGAGGTCCCAGGTCTTCATGAGCTCTTTACGGAGCAGTCAAAAGCGAATGAAATCAAAATTTCCTTGCATTGTATTTTGAAACTTTTTTTTGAAACTGATTTTTACCTTCACTTTGCATTTTATTGTTGTAAATAGAGTTTTTTTTTTTATATAGTTAGAAGTAAAGGTGTTATCTTGTTATGACGTGTACACGTTTTTCTTTACATGCCATTACTCTGTAAAGGAAATGAATTCTCTGCTTTGTACGGACTAAAGGAGGAGTACTGAAGTTCTGTATATCTGTAAATTGTGATGGCAAAACTGGGAACTGCTGTTTGCTCTCAGGTCTGTGAAAGACTCTGAAGCGCACACTCTCTATCCATCTTTGGGTTAAATATTTCATGTAGGAACCTTTCGGTAGTGTAGTATTCAATTGTGATAACTACCTACCCGCCCCATGTTGGGGCAATGTAAACTGATAACTGATATTAATAGGGTGAGGAGTTTTTCTTCTTGTCAGGATGATTTCATCTGTAATCTTACAGCAAATCCTTTGTTCTGCAATTAGGCTCATCCTGTCACTGTCTGAGGTTTTTATTGTATTATTTTTTTTTTTTTAAGATGTTAGTCTGAACTCTGTGAACTGTGTTTTTGCTCTTTCCCTGTTCCCTATCTCTAAAGACGAATCGCATATATCTCCGTCACGCACCATCCCAGGCTTCCCTGTAAGAGAGCGGTATATTAATGGTGATGAGATTTGATTTTGCTCTCAGTCTTGGTGCAGGGAATAAATACAGGAGCACACTACTGAACACTTACTGAATGTCTTGTAAGCTTTTAATCACAGCACCGTCAGCTTGAGAAAATAAGTCACACGCAGCTCCCTGTATTGTCACTGCGTTCAGAGCAACACGCTCAGAGTTGATTTTTTTGTTTTATTTATTTGTTTGAAAATTTGCCACTTGAATCCGTGCTTCCCAAATTGTTTGCAGTTTGTTACACAGAAATCTGTTCCAAATGCAGAAAAGATCAGTTTACATTCAACTTCTAATTGAAATCGATTTTTTTCTAACTTTTTTTTTGGTGACTGCCTACTTAGTTTTCACAATAAAGCCTTAGCTATATCATTCGCACTGCAAAGTGGACGTCGCATGCTAATTAGCAGGGCTTGTAAGCTCATTGTGGTGAAGGTATTAAATTGTTAATGTAACAATAATTAAGCTGTTTAACTTACTTGCTTACTTCAACTCTTTAAGTTGTTTTAGGTTATCAGGAATAGAGGATGTGGTATCGGGACTTTTTTTTTGCGAGATGATCGATGCACTGTTTTTGGGATATTGGCAATACTGTGCCAAATAAGTGTTCAGTGTTTCCTGATCAGGTTGTAAGGGCCTCGGTGCGTTTGGGGCTGTAACTTTGGTGCTGTGACTGTGTATTATGGGCTGGAACTGTGGTGCTGTGAATTTGTGCTAGATTTCTTTCTTGCTAGCTCACTTTCTTTATCTGCTTGTCTCTCATGTCTGTAAATGATTTAACAGCCACAGTTTTTGGTTGACTTGTTAGCCAGGGCGCTGAATTTGCAGTGAAAACATGAACGGGAAAATACTCAGTGTCTGTTTTAATGACTGCAGGTTGAACTGTGTATTTTTATACACAGCCCCAATTTAAGGGGTCTGTATGTTGGAGTAAAAAGAAAAAGGTACAATTATAAAGTTATGACTTTATAGAAATTGTTTGATATGATTGATTAAGTGGATTTTCTACATGAATGCTGAGATTCTAACTTAGTCACATTCGTTTTGTTTGTTACTTGCATGCTCACTGGTGATTAGCTGCACAGATTTTGACGACAGCTGTAGGCGCGAACACTGCGTTCATTTGCCAGCTGTCTGTTGGGTGCAGTATCCTCAAAATAATGTTGACTTGCTCATTGTTTCCACTACAACTACAATGTGAAGGCCAAAACAACACAAGTTATAAGTGTTTAGTTATTTATGCTCTTACTCACTCTCTCTCTCTCTCTCTCTCTCTCTTCACCTTCCACCACACAGCCTTTTTAATGTGATCTGATGTACATTTGAAGCCTGATCTAAGGAGTGTACATAGTTAAGCCAGTTAACCTTCAAAAGCCATTTGATGCTTTTGATGCCATTTCTTTGTTCATCTGTTGATGCAGATTTGATTATTTTAATTGAATTTGTGTGTTTATGTTTAGAATTTTCTAACATTAAAAAATAAACATGCATAAGCAATTGGTGTATTTTACATTATTGATATATTGTCAAAAAAAAAAAAGTCTTGGGCCAGTTGAGTTTGTGACAGAAATGATATTGTTAAAGGGAAAACTTAATCGCCAACTGATATCAATAGAGGCTTCACTTTTTTGTCTTAATTTATTGTCTGTCTTTCTTGAGGTATGCCATTGTTCTGACACCACTGCTGTTTATTGGGTGCATGTACATTTTGCACAAATCCTTTCTGAAAATCCAAGATTTCTCATTTATTTTATTTTATTTCTTTTTTTAGTTGGTTGTTTTTTCCCTTCCAGACCTCAAAGATAACATGTTGAATAAAAAAATTTCTAGTCTTGTTTTGTCTTACCAAGATGGATTCTCCAATAAAGCCTTCTGGTCACTTCTGAATAATGACTTCTCTGTGTAGCTTTCCTTTCCATACATTCTTGTATCTCTTACTTAAGGAAAAGCTTCTAATACACTGTAAGTGGTATTTGGATTTAGAAACAGTTTCCAGTATGTCTTACTTGTGATTACAGTTTCTTACCTGTTTGTTCATGAAGATGTATATAATTGGGTTGATGACTGTGCTGCTCTTGGCAAGTACAGAGGGAATTATGCTTGCAACTGGTGTAATGATTCCTCGTGGGCCAAACGTAGCCATCATGGCCACCACGCTGTACGGCGTCCAACACAGCAGATAACACACCACTGTGGTGATGACCATAATCAGCAGGTGGTAATCTCTCCTTCGAGCTGTTTTACGAATCTTCCCTATCTGAACACGAAAAAGAAGGAAAAAATCCACATTTGTTCATGGATCTGTAATGGAGTGTATATTGTATTCCTAGCTGTTTATAACATGCACTTAGATGTTGTTTTTTACTCAATGATTTTTTTTTCTTAAGGGAAATATGGCTATTAAAGTCTTGATATATGCTTATTTGAAAATAGGAAATAATAAACTTCTCTATATAAAGCTTTGACAGGGTTATGTAAAGGTTTTGGGTGGTAATGTAATTAGATGACCAGAAATATTGGTATCAATCATACCTTTTTGCCTTATTAATGGTCAATTATATTATAATATTAATACTACAGAAACGTCTAAGCAGAAAATGACATTTATTTGCAGCTTTCTTTCACTGATTTGTAAAGGTAAAAGAGTGAAAAAAAAAAATCCATTTGGGTAAAAAAAAGTTTTGTCTTGAAAAGAATATTTGTATTTGAATGTATGCGAGTATTGAACTTGGTCATCAATACGAGACATTTCACCTTGATGAGATAAACTGTATGAATTGCTCAGAATGGTTTAAATAGTTTAAATTTCTCATCACTCAGATTAGCAGATGAAGCCCTTTGTTAAGCCCTCCATCACACTCCTCCAGTATGACTCCAGAACTCACCTGCTTGACAGCATATAGCAGTCTGCCATAGCTGTACACCATCACCAGCACTGGCAGACCCAGGCAGAAGATGAACAGGCAGATAATGTAGGAATGGGATTCTGAGGAGTGATCAGTCCATGTTACTGAACAGCTGGTGCCAGCTCCCTCTAACCCATAACTACTCCAGCCCAGCAGGGGTGGAACTGTCCAAATCAAAGAGTACAGCCATGAGCCTCCAACTGCCAGCAAGTGCTTATGGTAGTTTGGTCCCCGGTTGTTATACACTGTCATTGTGCTGTAGCGCTCATAAGACAAAATCACCAAGGATATTAGAGACACAATACCTAAGAATGAGAAGGCAAATGAGAGAGTGAAAGAGGTAAGCTCAGGGTTCACGTCTAAAAGACATACAATCACATAAGCTGTACTGGCAGATACAAGCGTACAAGAAAGAGCAGAGTTTAACATTAACAAATACCAATAGGCCAAACACCTAAACAATCAGCAATTAATAGTAGTAGTAGCAGTATTCATAGTAGTAGAATAATTGTTTGTTAATCATGTTATGCTCAATAATAATATTGTTTTCAGATTTTATGAATAAAAGTGAATTATGAAATACTATAAACCACCATTTCAAGTGTTATTCAATCAGCTTGTTGTATAAATAATCTGTACTCACACATTATATGACCAAATAGTCTGTGAACATGTTTACATTTACATCATTTGGCAGATGCCCTTATACAGAGTGACGTAAAAAAAATGTATTTTAATTTTCTATCTTCAAATCCATTATCTCTGGTTCACTAGGTTACAGAGTTAAGACACCATGAGCATAAAACACTGTTCAAAAGTCTTTCTTTCTTTTTTTTTTTTTTCTTTACAAACATACAACAAACAAGGGAGAAAGTGCTAGTTCAATAACAATCACACCCATATGTTCCTCTTCCCCAAACTGTTGCACCAAGCTGAGAGTGCATTATTGTATATACTGCCTTTGCATGCTGTAGTTTTTAGATTTCCCTTCACTGAAACAAAGGGGCCCAGCCAAAACCTTTCAGGCTTGACAATAGCCCTGTGCATGAAACATTTTGAAGACTATGAAGACTTGGTTTGACAAGGGTGGAGTTGAAGAACTCAGGACTTTGGAATGGGATGTTCAACAAACACATATGGGTGTGATGGTCAGTTGTCCACATACTTTTGTCCATGTAGTGTAGAAATAGCACCATAAAGTGTTTTAGTAAGTTTAGTGTTTACCACAACCCCCTAGATTAGCTTCTGTGTGCCTTGGCAAAGATTGTACAAGTCAACTGTACTGGAGGGATCACCGTTCTTACAAATGATATTCTTTCAGTTTATATTTTGATGTTAAGTCAAGAAGACAAGAAGCTTGAAGGTTTATATAGCTGATGCAATATATAGTGAAATAAAACATTGTTCCAACAGGACCATGGTGCTATGTAAAGACAACAAAAAAAAAGTCTAAAAAGCAAAATTAACCTATTCACATAAATTATATATGTACAGCTTGTATATGTACAACCTGGTGTTGGAGAGTGCTATGTAACACTCCAAACACAACTCATTCTTGGACATGATCAAGATGACACCAGTCCTCATACCTTTAATCAATAGAGTTTATTTGTGCATATTTGTGAATACTGTATAATTTGATTTAAATAAACATTAATATTTTGTCCATCTATTGGTTGTTGCAAAATACCTCCAGGCATTTGTTAGTACCATATTATTTAAAAAAGAAAAAGAAAAAGAAATGAGTGCGCTCATGCGAGCGGAAATCCAACAACCCCAGAGACTGCTGCAAGCTGCACACAAATACAGCGGACTTACTGTCGCAAATTCTGCCACACTGCCCTCTTCTGGTCAATGTTTTACAAATGATTACATATTGATGAACGACTCCACACGATTATGCTAATGAAATTATATCTAAACAGCTATATCTATAAACAGCTAGAAATGTGCCAAGTTTAGAGATTCATGTCCCACATTCAACTAGATTTAGCTTGAGTCTATAATATTTTGATTTACTGTAATAATGTATACATACATTCTGTTCATATTTCACCACACTTTCAATTCGTTCATAGGGGGATTTTTGTTATTCGAGTCGGACAAACTTCTCTCCTAAACATATGGTGAGTAGCACAGCGGTAGATAGAAGAAAGTGCTGAATTAGCCACTGTTGCTAACTACTTTTATACGTCAATGTCCCTGCCGCATGCAAGCCTGTGCATGTCTATGCAAGTAATTCGCGTTATGCTCATCTGTTTTTCCTGTCTTAAAGACATAACACATTTTTGTATTTGATGTAAATATAACTATGTAAGCTGATGTTTTGTCCAGTAGTGTGATAGGAACACACATTCTGGCTTGCATCTGAACTGACCAGGGATTGATTTGAAACTGACTGGTCGTAACACCTACTTATAGTGCCATCACTTCTGAAATAATGACCACAAAATGCTCTGACTGATGTCACAGGTCATGGTGCATTATTGGATTGCTATGGCATTTTGGTAGGATATGAAATCAATACAAGTCTTGTTTGTTTTTTGTTTTTTTTTAAAGCAATTTAAAGCAAATCAAAGGAGTAGTCCCAATGTGTAAGCATATTAGTATTACAATTTATATTAAATGTATAATATATACGTATATATTATTTTACTCTTTAAAATACCCCCATCGTTCTGTCTATTCCTGTTGAAGAAAAGGGCATTATTTCTGAGTGATTGAACACATTCGTTTGAATGAGAACGTATGATCTTTAGAAAATATCCCTCAGGTCTACTGACAATCGAGTCAATATAAGCAACAGTAATCTTCACTTAGCTGAAAAATGCAAGGCTTTTTTAAAGACTTGGTCAAATTTATATGGAAAAATGTGGGAAACATCATGAAAAAACATCATAAGTGTGACACAGTTTACGTTTCCATGGTGAATATCCAAACCCTGCCATACATCTCTCTGAATCTTCGAGCATTGCTTTAAATACATCATCGGTTCCATTGTTGGATCTGTACGAGAGATACAAACAGGTGGTTTGTCTTTGTCACTCTTCTTAAACCCAATTTAACATCTGATCTTAGTGCTGGCGTTGAAGCAAAAATAAAAAAAAAAAACGAATGCAAGATGCTGCTGCTGCTGTTGCTGCTGCTGATGATGATAATGACTAAAGCCTGGAGATCATCTGTATCGTAGAGACTTTGGGACAAATTGGCATTCTCCCATGTAAATGACCGCGCACGCTAGCGTTTGCTCACCGATGCGCTTGAGACGTTTGACAGGTGAAAGTCTCAGGCGGAATGTGCAACAGGTCTACTCTATTCTCTAGCTCTAAACATATAAATATACATATATATAATTCAAAAGGGAAGACATAAAAACATATGTTCAAATACATTTGTCCTTTCAACAGATTTCAGCAAAGGTAACTCAAAAACACTACTCATTAAACTATTAAAATATAAAACAACTGCCTTGCCATATCAGATGAATGTAGTTAAGAAGCTTGAAATGCAACTCCATCACCTCTGTTATTTTTATAATACCACCCTACAAACTGAGCAGAATTAAATTCAACCAACATAAAGCAAAAAAAATAAATAAATAAACAGTTGCCAGTAGCTTTTAATTATATTTGTGTTTTTTACTGTACTAAGATATTGCTTTGTGCAGTTCCTCACCGAAACAGGAGTTGATGAAGCCGTACCACATGCAGCCGTTCCTCCCCAGCAGCCAGCGGCCGCGCACACTGGACGCGAAGCTCATGGTCGTGCCGCATAAACAAACCAGCATGTCACTCACACTGATGTTCAGCAGGAGCATGTTAACCGGCGTCCTCAGCTTCTTAAATTTACAGAAAAGCACCAAAACAACGAAGTTGTTCAAAAAGCCGAAAGTCATTATAAAGCCCAAAAAGACGGAGAGCGCGACGAAGCCCGGGGGGGAGAGCTTCGGCACCGTAGACTCGCTTGAATTAACATCCAGAAAAGTAAGCAGGTCCTTATTACTCATGCTGAAGCTGGATTTGAACTCAGTCCAACTGAGAGAACACAGTGTAGTCGGGTTTTACTAAAGCATACTATACTGAGAAACTTGTATGACGCCAATATGATGCGCTCAATTAGAGGTGGGAATTCCGAGGCTGTTCTCAGTGAATCAGATCATTCACTGCTCAGTGAATCAGATCATTTAGAGCCGACTCCTTGGGCCACTAAAATGGCTTATTATCATTTTTGGGGTTGTGATTATTATTTTCTTTGATGTTTCATAATTTCTGGCTTGATTGATTTATTTTATGAGATACTATGAGAAAATTTATTTCCTGAGATTTTTACGAGATACACTCATTATTAATACCTGTAAACAGAGGTTTCCATGGAATCGTTTTCAGGCACACATTCATACAAACACACACATATACAAAGTAAACAAATGATATAAAAAGTAGGCATGAATAGATAAATGGAGATGTAAAGTGTAGATGTAAACAGAAATAAATGTACATAGATTGTAAACAGAAATGCCGGTAAAGAGCTGACACTTAATATCTATAATCCAGTCTTTTGATACAGTATCTATACAACACAGCAGCTTGTTGAAGCGTTCAAACTGTTATTACTTTTCTCTAATGTGAAAAGTGTGTGTGTGTGTGTGTGTGTGTGCATTCATATCTATGGGCCTATGGGCAATTTAGAGTTGCTATGTTTTATGAGGCATGAAGTAGGGTCAAGCCTGAGTACCAAGAACATGAAAACTTTGACACAGGCAGTAATCTTTTTAGTTTTTCCTAAATTCACACTGGCAACAGTGACTTCATGATGTCCAAACATAAGTACAGTACTTCTCCATGTCCATGTCTCCATGTATGCTTAAGAGGGTCTCATGATGACACCTACTCATAAATAATTCTGTGAGCATCTTTATGAGCTTGGACATTTCTGCATAGTTTCTTTCGGTGCATTTCTTTTCTATTTCAGTGCTTCCACTTTTTGCACATCACGGCATGTTTTATGCAACAGCCCTGCACATCCTGAAAAGCAAGACTAGTATTTAAATGGCCAATTCACACATGTGTGTGATTTTCCAAACTACCCTCAAAGGTATAACACAGAGAAATTAATGTGAACACACATACCATACAATTCACACACATACACACACACACACACACACACACACACACTGAGGGAGAGCTTATTAATTGATTTTTTTCCCCCTATGTTATTATGAAAGTTTGCGGTGGGGGTTGGTGGGCTATGTGGGGGCATACCTTATGGACCGTGGTCCATATTGGTACAGTTGAAGGGGTTTTTGTTTTCAGTGAAAATGCAAATGTGAAGTCAAGTGGGTTTTTATTTTCATGCATCTAGGTAGCTTGTATATAAAACAAAATGATGTTTCTCCAGGAACAGGCAGCAACACATAACAGTACACAAGACTACAGCAGATACACAGCAGTCTGAGCTGAATAAATACAGTACACAGGACAACTATACAGAATAAAGAATACACAGGACAACAAAACAGTCTTGGAGCTACAATAGTTGACAATATTGGTAAAATGCAACTTGATAAAACATGCATTATTTTGAAGTTTGTAATTTAATTAAGTAATGAGCTAATTAAATCACTTATATTAAGTAATTTATAGACGTTTTTTCACTGTTTTATTGAAGGCCATTGTATTATTACCATCTTTTAACAAGTTTACTGAAAAAATAGCCAACTTAATTGACATCACTCAAATGTGTACTTCAGTGCCATGTAACTGAATTGAGTTACATAAACACAATTAGTTTTTGTCCATTAAACATGAGATGAGCTCATATATAAG